>AYEL01086885.1:0-33256 GCA_000484575.1 Olivierus martensii
GAAATAATATACAGCACAATGTTCGATATCCGCCATTAAAAGCAGTCTCATTGAATTATAATGGTCACGTGCAAGAATCACATGTCCATTATGATCCAATGAGACTGCTCAGTTACTAAGCAGACGATCTTAGTAATCTAATGATATCTGTCAGCTAACATGTCATGTGATCATTGTAAACCAATGAGGTTGATCAAGCAGCGCTGATCTTCCATCTTTGTTATGAAGTAATTTATGCCAATTATAATATATAAAACCAATTTCTAATAATCAATACCTATCTGTCACGGAATTTAAGCAAAAAAATTTACAAACAAAAGTTATTTCATAAAAATCCATTCAGTCATTCTTGCGTTATAAGTGAACATACACTCTCAGGCATTTCAGATTTATAATGTATATAGATTCCTCTTATTGTTTTAACAATCTATATAATAATTTGTTTAAACTCATTAGTGTCATGTACAAATTTAAACTGAAATAGCTCGAAGACTATACAATGAAATTTTATAAATCCTTTTGATTTGAGTTTCTATAGATTGAAATTAGTTTTTGACTAAATGTATTTTAAAATAACCAATATAAAAAATTTCGAAAAACTCAAATATTGGCATAATTTTATAACTTATTCAATAGATGACACAATGTATCCGTCTGGGATGTGGGCTTTCTGGTAGATTGTTAGGTCTTATTTCTCAGACTATAATTATGCATTTAATAGTTAAGGGTATATAGTAATTAACATAATACAAAAATCAATAAATTTTACAAACATACAAATACATTAAAATGGAAGATTTTTTTTTATATCAGCAATGTTTGTGATGTCACACTGTTTCTTGCATGAGAAAATAAAACTGAATAGTCCTTTTATAACCCTCTTCAGCTAGTGGATACTTTCAAATACTTTTAGGGAATATTTAGCAGTGGTGATTGAATTAAGTCATTCGTATTACAACGTGTCTCCTCATCCATTCGTCTTGCTTGACAGCTTATGTCTGTAAACAAAATATCAAAATATTTTCATCTTTAAATTTTTTAGAGAGATGTCTCAGTTGGTCAAAATAACAGACTATAGTCATGTGTCAAAATAGTCGTACAGTTTTATTGATGAAAATATTCATATTGGAAACAATATACCAACAATCGTTTTTCCGAATAACAAATAAGCATGTGTAGATTGATCATCAGTTAGACTAAAATATATTACCAATACAACAAAAGAAAAATAATAGACATGAAAAATATACAAAATATCTTTCATGCAAGATAAATTCGAGTTGCCAAATGGTACAATTTTAACTTTATACAGTCCAGTAAAAGTAGTACCAAATGAAAGAGATCAATCTATAAGTTAATGATCACAAAAAGAAACAGGAGTCAAATCAATGCTATATTTGCGACAGATTGCTATAATAATGACTATTTACTAGAGTTAACAATTCACCCTACTGACACACAATTAAATGCACAATCATCAGTTCTATTGTGTTAAAGGTTCGTATAAAAAGATGTTATACAGTATTTCTAAAACTGTACTGATTTCACCTCTGATTCTTTTATGAGCTTTGACCTATAGGTTTTCTCTTTTGTTTAGTATTACTTTTACATGCTTTACAATCATTGCAATTATACCAAGAATTATACCCATAGTAACATATCTGAATTGCTTTAGATTCGTCATTTTGTCACATTATTCTTTCACACGATTAAAGCAACTGAATTTTCTCTTTCCAATCTGTACTGTCATTATTAATATTCAAAAATTACTCTACCTTTAAACGTTGAATTCTTTTACTTTATTCTAGCACTTAGGTAGGCTATAAATATCTTTATTACAGTTAGTTAAAAGTCTACATAATGTGTTTAGTATAGATACAGCTGAAGAGGGTCGGATAGACCGAAAATGTTTCTGTAATTATGCAATAACTGTAATAAAGATATTTATAGCCTATCTAAGTGCTAGAATAAGTAAAAGAATTCACTGTACTGTCATTTTAATGATGACAGGATAGTTCAGTTTAATAAGTGAACAGCTGATTTTTAATCAGTTTAAATAGATAATCCATCCAATCTGCGTGATTGGCATAACTCTGTAGATGAAATAAGTTCATTCTAAAATTTTTGACATCCTCATTAGTCAAGATGCCAATCTGTAATCACATGTCAAAATTAGATGGATCTATTGGCAAAAATTCTCGCGAAGATAACGTCGTCATCGTTCTCCGAGGATCAATGATGACAATGCATAGATTGATCATTGCTAAGACTAACAGTAATAAATAGGAAAATAAAATACATAATACATGAAAAATACAAAAATAAGTTGGGTGCAAGAAGATTTCGAATCCAGATAGATTATACTTTTATTTGTAAATATTCTCAAAGGCCTCACTGTTATCTTTCTATATTTATACATTATCAAAAATATTAGATCATATTTATTACCTGACAGATTTAGGTACGTAAAAGATAGGTAAGAATGAAGAAATATTATTATTCATATTTGTAACATCACTACAATATCTCTTGGATGATAATTATACATAAATTTACAAAAATATTTCATTTTACCTTAACTGAATGGCTTTAGAACTGCCATGTACTGACATCATACTTTTGAGCAAGAAAAACAACCAAATTTTCTTTTTCTAAACTGTACGATTATTGGCCAATGGATAGAATGCCTAATGACATCAAGAAATATTAAGTGGGAGTCGTGGCAGTGTGACACAAGGCTGATACACTTTCAAACAAGCAGCGAAAAGCAGGGCCGACAAGAGGAGAGGGATGATTGAATAAAATTCCCTGGGTCAGAGATTCATAGGGATCCAGACATCAGCCCACAATTTATTTTACGTGCTAATTAGCTGTAGAAGGATGATGCTGAAAATGAGAGTCCGAAGCGGGATAATAAATTGCCCCAACTTTAAAATTACTTGGAGCCCCCATGTAAATTTTTCCCCAGCCCCAGTGATTCAACACTCCTGGCAAAAAACTTTAGTTCCAGTGGAATATTAAATTCAATAGAAACTTTTAAAATTATTCCTAATTAATTGGATATAAAATGCAGAATAATTGTACTGTTGCTAAGAAATAAGGATCAGCAGATTATCCAATAGCATGAAATTATTGGGAAACCAATTTGTGAACATGCTTTAATTCCCAGAATGTCTTAAGTGACCATGATTTTTCATTTGGTTGGCGAAGAAGTTCCTAGTGAAATTAACATATGGAATCACAATAATTAAGATTCAAGATGAATCTTTGAATTCAATTGGAGTATATCTAAGAAAATGTATTTTCTTATGGTCAGTTATATATTGCAGCTTCACCAGCCAGTGCTTGAGATGAGATAATTTGTAATTTGTTCTTTCCAGTTATCCCGAAAATTCCATAATTAATTTTTATAAAAATGATGATGTTCGTACCACACTTTGGGAAACACTGCATTTGAATAGCAAAGAAGTTCCTAGTGAAATCAGCATATGAAATCACAATAATTAAGATTCAAGATGAATCTTTGAATTCAATTGGAGTTTATCTAAAAAAATGTGTTTTCTCATTGTCAGTTATATATTGCTGAATTATCAGTGAGTACTTCAAATAATTTTGTAATTTGTTCTTTCCAATTATCCCGAAAATTCTGTAATTAATTTTTATAAAGAGTATATTCTTAATTAATTAGACAAACTTCATTTAATAATAATGAAATTTTGCCTAATAACTAAGATTAAACTTTGAAATCATTAAATTGTAAAATCATTCATCAATAACCAACATATTCTTTTATTGCTAACTAAATTCAATAATACTAACACGTCTAGCAGTAAAAATCATATTTATTTAACACAAACTACTAACATTTTTAGTTTTTACACCATCATCAAGTAGAATTCTATTCTATTATGAATAGAATTCTACCAAATGATGGTGTAAAAAACTGAAGACGTTAGTAGTTTGTGTTAAATAAATATGATTTTTACTGCTAGAAGTGCTAATATTATTGAATTTAGTTATTTAAAGTTTAAGCAGTTTATTTTCATGACTGCATTGCTATCTGTTTGCTATGATTCTTGAATTATTCAAATTGAATATTTATTTTTTATCATTTATCAATAATATTTTCAGATATCAAAAATAACTTTCTATGAGACCAATTGAATTTGCATATTCAAACTATCTGCTCAAACTCTCTAATAAAATCAAAGAAAATGAGCACTATACACAGTAGAGAAGATTGCAATAAATAGCATTTATTCAGGAACTAACTTTTTTGGCAGCTTATGCTATCTTCAGGTTCCTATTCGAAAATGAATTTCGAATTCGAAAAGGAAGCTGCTTTTTCGGCAGCTTCCTTTTCGAATGGCATAAGCTGCCGAAAAAGTTAGTTCCTGAATAAATGCTATTTATTGCAATCTTCTCTACTGCGTATAGTGCTTATTTTCTTTGACTTTAATTGAATTTGCAGATTATGTATATTTTTATAAAATCTACATCAGGGTTGCAGAGTAGGAGTCGGAGGTTTTTGGGTGGAATCGAAGACGGAATTTTAAACTGCCTGGAGTTGGAGTTGGATCTTACAAATTTTTGGGAGTCGGAATCAGATTTTTTTAAAAGGTGGAGTCTGAATTGGATCATTTGTCATTCGATTCTGCAACCCTGGGTTGCAGAGTTGAAGGTTTTTGGGTGGAGTCGGAGTCGGATTTTTAAATTGCCTGGAGTCAGAATTGGTCCTTACAAATTTTAGGGAGTCAGAGTCAGAATCGGATTTTTTTAAAAGGTGGAATCGGATCATTTGCCATCCGACTCTGCAACCCTGATCTGCAAATTCAAAATTAGAAATTTTAAAATATTTTAAGAGGGCATATGATTATATATACAACAGACTCCAAATTAATTATCTGGAATGGTCAGAAAATTTCCTGAGAAAATCAGTTCCACGGATAATGCTGTGTTTTTAATTTGGTTTTGCTGGTTTCCATGAATTGCTAAAGTAAAATTGATAATTTTAAAATATATCCTCTCTGTGTTTTCTAATTAATTTGATTCTGTGTTTATTAATTAATAACATCAAGGCAGATGAGAATCATATTTTGGAAAATAAGTTGATTTCTGAAAAAAAATAATTATTTCGGAAAGTAGTTAAACTAAATATTTAATTGATGTGCAATGTTATTTATCATTAAAACTTAACAATAAAAACTAACAATATACACTATATGATAAATAGAAATTTTATACTGCATATACTATAAAGTTCTATAAAAGCACAACTAGCATTGAAGTAAAACACCTTTTTATTAACAGAAAGTAAAAACGTTTTCAGTATATCTTTATACCATCTTCAGTTACATTCAAAATATCAAATGGAACAACATAAAATAATTCTAGAACAATAAATGCTGTAATTTCAAAAATTGTTATAGCCAAAGAATAGCTAAGAGGATATAGTTATATTTAAAAAAGGCATAAAATGCCATAACAATACTACTTAAAAATACATAACTAATAAAAAAACAAAAGAATGCACAGAAGGAGGTGCATACCCTACATTGGTGGACTATTAACTTAAAGCATACAGTCGGCGGGCTAACAGTAATCAAAAACAATAAATACAGTAAATCCATTAAATCTAATGCACAGGGTCAGTTACAGTATTTCTGCAGTGCACACTTCCAGGCTTTTATCATATCGTCTGCTTATCGCGTCTTAATAACGTGTTCTCTTTCACAAGCTTTTAAAATCTCAATTTTTTCGGATATAAACAGCTCTTTAGGGTCTTGCACCTTCTTGAGAACTTTTGCCTCATCCCATAGAATATTAATATCTTTCTCATAGGCCCTTTGTGCTAAGGCTGTCACTAGGTTCCCTTTCTCTATGCTATCTTTGTTTGCACAACCTATCATTGAAATTTCTACATGTGGCACCTATGTAAACTTCTCTCCTTTGGTCTTGGACATTATCTACCAGTATCTTATAAATTCCTGAGTCAAAGCCTACATTTCTCTTTTTCTTATCATTCCTTAACAAGCCAAAAACTGTAGGCGGCCTCTTAAAGGTGCATTTCTTGTTATTCTTCTTCTTTAAGGCCTTATTTAAGGACTTGTATTCTTGAATTCTGTAGGGATGGATCAACATATAGTTATAATTTGTGATGACAAATCTAAAAAGTTGGTAATGTTGAAAAGAGAGAGAGATACAATGATTTTATACTGCAGTTTGTCAGAGATTCGAAGGCAGAAGGCAGAAAAGTTTTAGTCATTGACCCTACTATAAGGTTAGCTGGTAGTGTTGCTAGGTTCCTTAAAAAACCCAACATCCTGTCTTTTCTGGATAAAAAGAAAATACCCAACCCTGCTTGCCCAAGGATTTTTACGTTTATTAAGACCCACAAAAACTCTATATCGGCCCGACATCCTGTCTTTTCTGGATAAAAAGACCCAACATCCTGTCTTTTCTGGATAAAAAGAAAATACCCAACCCTGCTTGCCCAAGGATTTTTACGTTTATTAAGACCCACAAAAACTCTATATCGGCCCGACTAGTAGTAGAGAAATGGCACTCCCCCCCCTCTTATTTTTTAGAAAAAAGTTTAGCCAGTTGGAGCCTTAAGAAACTAGACAGTTACCAGCTTTCCGTTAAGTCGTCTGAAGAATTCTTAGAACGTCTGCAATCCGTTGAAATTAAAGGCACAGAGATTGTCTGTACTAGACTTCGAATCTATTTACCCCTCATTGAACCTAAATGCCACCTGCTTGTTATTCTATAGGTTCCTTTTAATGTTTACCCAAGAGGAAGAACGTGATCCTTTGATACTTGGAGAGTTAGCCTACCTTGTTTGCCATGATTCATATTTTGAGTTTAAAGGAACTTTTTATCGGCAGCCCCATGGCGGGAGTCCTGGCAGAAATTGTTGTGAGAGAGATTGAATACCAGTTAGATTTCTCTATTAAAACCCAATTGCTTTTATACACAAGGTACGTTGACGACATCTTTGTTCTATGGAAGAAATGATGTTTGAATACCAGTTTAATAGAACACTTCTCTAAGCCACATAATGGCCTTAAGCTAAAATTGACAGCAGAATGTAATAAAATGGTCAATTATTTAGATGTAAAAATTTTAGCTAATAATGGGCATCTAGACACTACGGTCTTTGTTAAACCTACTAATACGCCTGTTCTAATACCCAGATGGTCTTATAAAAAGTCATCTTTTCGTGCCTACTTTAGGCATGCCTGACTCACTGCAGTAATGATGTTTATTTAAATGAAGAACTTGAAAGGATTTACCAATGTGGGGCTAAACATGGCTACAGTTGGAAGTTTATGCAAAAATTATTTCTTGAATAAAATTTATTATATACGTTCGACTGATGATGGCTATCGAATAGCCGAAAACATTTCCCAAATAAATTGTTTTTAATCTCCTATGTTTTGTGCTTCAATTTATTTCAAGTATAGTAATAGTAGGATGAATGATTATATATAGATCTAGAGCTCATCTAGCATTTTTGATGAAAACATGATTTGCTGGCCACCTAGCAGATGCTGCACACAAGATACTGAAATTAAATATCACTGGCCATGGCCACGGAACACAGATAGCCATTTTAATTATTTCTTGAGCGGAAACTTGAAAAAGAAAGGCTTAATCCAACGTTTCTGTGACTATTTATGTGCATAATTTAGTTATCACATTTTCTAAAAAAAATTGAATGGTATGCATGTACTGTACATGCAGCAGAACCATGATTAGATAACATGCAATGCATGCAGAATAAGAAAAATGAAGTATGAACAATATGTATTTAATATTGAAGAAATAAAGAAAATCATAAATTTGCATATACTGTGTTCATCAGCTTTACTGTTTATCAAAAAAGGAAATTAAGACATTTGCTTATTTAGAATACAGTAAGACCTCGCTTAACTCGACCATGGCTTGCAAGTTGGCCACCTAGCTCAGGTTCCACTAGTACAGGTTTTCCTGTAGAAAAAATTTATTATCCATTATAGGAATCTTATTCTTATATCATTTTTAATAAAAACCCTCATACATTTCTTTGTTTTTTTAAATTATTCTATGTCTAATATGTTATTTTTTAATCTGTTTATTTCATATAATGAATCAGAAATAAATCTTGTACTATATTTCATTAATTTGTAATTAATTATCGAAAAAGCAAATATAGTAAGACCCACTTAACACTGTTTTTTCGAATTCTATATTTTTTATTGATTCACTTTGGTGTGGTTTTTCAAACCGTTATAGGATCATTCATCACCGTTATTTTACAGTTAAAGTTTAGCCACTATTACAGAAATTATGGATCAGTTTATACAAAAAACTATTACGGAAATTATGGATCAGTTTATACAAAATGATCCAAATTAATAGAAGTTCAAAGGCAAGATGAAGTGTCATGGGTTACAATGTCTAGTTATTGACAGAAGTACAAGACGAAGTGTCATGGATGCAATGTCTTGCTATCAATAGTTGCTTGCTGAACGAAAGAGGAAAAGGCAAATGATTTTTCATTAGATGATTCTTAATGAAAAAACAAAAAGTATCAAGTGAGAAAGAACCTTCACAGATGTGATGTCTCAGTATTGATAATTGCTTGCTGAAGGAAAGAGGAAAAGGCAAATCAACGTTAAATGACTTCTTAATGGAAAAACAAAAAATGTCAAATGAGGAAGAATATTCCTCATTACAAACATAAATTATTTACTCGAATATTTTTGATTTTCATTCCTCATCCAAACATAAATTATTTACTCGAATATTTTTGATTTTCATGAATGATTTGAACCTTCTTCATCATGAACAAATTATTTACTTGAATATTTTTGATTTTCATGAATGATTTATGACAAATTATTTACTTGAATATTTTTGATTTTCATGAATGATTTATGAATCCTTCCTCATCACAAACATAAATTATTTATTTGAATATTTTTGATTTTCATGAATGATTTATGAATACAAATTGATATTAGCAATAAAAATGCCTATAATTAATGTAATGCAATAGTAATAATACATGTTACAAAATAAAAAAAGGTAATGTCTATAATTAATGTAATACAATAGTAATAATACATGTTACAATTTAAATCTATAATTAATGTAATATAATAGTAATAATACATGTTACAAAATAAAAAAAATATGTATATTTTTTATTCACTGTCCCGTTTCACCTAGTCCCATTAGTTACATGTTAAGATGACCTCGTTTAACACTGTTTCGTTTAGTGCTTGGTGTTTTTGGAACGTATTCCCCTCATTAAATGGTATGTTACTGTATTGATCTTTCTACAAATGGTCAAATGTAAATTATGAATCATGAATTTGTTTGCAGGAATATTATCATCGTGCTCTGCATAGTCAAGCAGAGTTATTCACTGTTCTGTTTCACCTATTTCATTATTTGTGTGTTAAGATGACCTCATTTAACGTAGTTTCGTTTAGTGCTTGGTTTCTTTGGAATGTATCCCCCACATTAAATGAGGTCTTACTGTAATGGCATTTACTCTATACTGTAACAGCAAAAAGTGAAGAATTCCATAATTTTTAACAATTTTTAAATATTTTATTATTAATTGTAAGTAATCATATTTTACTTAGAATATAATAAATCCTAAATAATAAACAAATTAGTATTTGTTAAATGCAGATTAAGTTTATAAATTTGTGATGCTATCTTTGTTTGTTATTTTAAATTAAAACGATGACAGTGTCACATGTAAGGATGGACCAATCTGAAAAATTGTCAGAAAATCAATGAATACAGTTTAAATAGTGAATATAGCATATACCACTGGGAGCAGGAGGAATTTTGAACAACTGGCATGCCATACAGTGCTGGGCACCATTGTATTAACATTATACAAAAGTTCCTTGAGTTAGAAACATTCTTATATACAGATATACTATTTCATGAAAAGTTTTGAAATTTTCTAAAATTTCAAAAATTTTAAACATTATACTAGCAGGATATGTTGTAATAAATATAATGTAAAAACTACATAGTTATTTAACATACTACAGCAATATATCAAGTTGGAGAAATTTTTGCAAAAATAATTTCTTTTTATTAATCAAAATATTTTGTTCAGATCTCTGAAATTAATAATTTCTAATTGGTTTATTAATTTTATATATTATATAATACAGTATATGTAGTGATTTTTGTATTTCTGAGAATAGTATAAGAATTTTTGAATCATGAGTACAGGTTGACATTCAAAAATCCGGCAACCGAAAATCCGGAATCTTCAGTATTCCGGCACGAATTTCAGAAGCGTATTTTCAAATTTCCCTGCACTGTCGTGCCACTGTTTTCTGGAGGTGGTGTTGATGTTTTGATGTACACCATTCTCAGTTGTTCAGTGTTGCTTGCCACGCTAACATGTAGTTCTGCTCATTCCTTCTTAATATTTATTTTTGTTCCTTTAAAAGACTGTAAATGTGGTAATTTTCTATTAAATATATATAGCATATATAAACCTTCAATTATCCGGCATATTCAAAAATCCACCACTCCTCAGATCCTGAGGTTGCTGGATTTTTGAATATGTACTACTGTACTACTATGAAGAAATCATGCTTATAACTGTAGGAACATCTTTATACAGAATTTAATAAATTTAAATGTAAAAGTTTTTAAAATCTTGTTACAAACGAAACAAGTTTTGCAAAAACTTTCATTTAAAAAAAATTATTTTTAGATTAAAATATCAATGATAAAAAATTAAATGCATTATTAAGTTTCACTTTCAAAAAAGTTTATTTAAGAAATCAATTTAATTTATATAAAAATATTATATTTTGAAAAATTTACTTGTTATATCTAGACATCTAAAAAATATATTTTTCTCTCAAATTTTATGAATTATAAAAATGAATATTGCATTTAATGGAGGGGAAAAAAAATTAATGTAAATCTTTTTTTATAAGCTTTAGATAAATTTTTATATAATACAGTATGAGATATGGCATTTGTGAGACATTGTATAATGATTCAAATTAATTACTGCACTTATAAAAACTATTTTTTTCCCCAGGTATAGGAAACCATTGTTATTTTGTTGCATATTTATTTTTTCTACTTATAATGATATGCTGGTGTCTCTATGGTTGTGTTGTATGTAAGTATTATAATTTAACAGTAAGCATTTTTTTTTCTCAAATTACTCTTCAAATTATAAAATAAGTCTTACTAAGAAATTCTTATTTACCTAAAATAGAATTACATAATTATTATAGCAACAGTTTTCATAAAGGAAAATAAATATCATGGGATAAGATTTATATATATATATATATATAATACTGCATGCATTACATTAATATAGATTTAATTTAAATTGAAAATACAGGTTTCTCTTGTTTTATAAATTTTCATATTAATAAACTGCATTAATTTATATCCATATTTTGATTTGCAAAGATAATTTTCATTTTTACAAAAAGCTATTCAATTATCAGTTGATTAATTTACTGTAATTTATATACATCAATGATTCTATTTTGTATTATATAATTACTTATTATCTTTAGTTCATATTTTAATAAATTTTTATTTCTGCATTTCAAGTGATTACAAATAAAGTTCTGTTATTCAGATATTCTATTATCAGTTTAATTATATGAATAATTGATCGTTTGTTTGATTTTTCTCTTTTCTCTTTATTGATTGAAAGTGATATTTTCATATCAGATTAACTACTAAACACCACTGATTTTATATTAAGATAAAATTAACTGTCTAGGACAAAGGCAAATATATTTTTCATCTAATTATTAATCTTTCAAAAACTTTCAAATTCAAAATCAAATGGCTAGAAATAGACTAGATATATAAATAATAATTGTAAGTTGCTGTATTAAAGTGTGCATTACTGCATTTATTTAATGTTTTTGGAATACCTTAATATTGATAGAAAAATTTAGTAACTTTTTGAAACCTAAGAACATATTGAAAATTTTTAATTTGAATTAATAGGATTGAGTTTTATTATACAAATTTTTATCTGAATGAGTTTTTAAAGAATGCATGGTTTTTGTAAAATAAGGGATACCTGTAAATTTTTATCAAAATAGTTGAAAGTATATTTTATTTTAAAATTTATACAAAACAGTTTGGTTATATCACATTTCCTGGAAGACCACAACCTTCTTGAATTTTCTATGGTTTTCTTTGTCTGTTAATGGTTGGGTGTCATGGATAGCCTCAAATGCAGCACTTCATGGCATGTGGGTGGGCTGTCTACTAATATGTCAAATTTATCAGGTGAATTCTTTTTTAATTATATAATCTAGTTTGTTTATGATCAGTAAAGAATTATATCAAATTGATTTTGTTTTAGATTGTGTGGTTGGCCATGACAACTAATGAGCGGATGAATTGTGCAAGATATTCACATTTTAAAAGGAATAAACAAGGAATCATCATCAGCCCTTTTCAGTAAGTTTGAAATTATTTTTTGAATTATTTAAAATATTTCTAATTTATTTTCTTTTGCAGTCATGGTGTGTGTAGAAACACAGTGGACTTTTTTGAATTGCGATGTTTTGGACTGTTAAAACCTAATATTCAAAACTGGAAGCATTTTTATAATTTAGATGACTCAGAAGAGAATGAATTATTATTGCCACGCAGTCAGCATTATGTGTGAAGAGAGACTGTTTTTTTAATTGTTTCTTTAGTGAACTATATAACTTCATGGTAGAAAGATCAACTTATTGTATGGATGAATAATAATAAGTATTATATTTATTTATTCTCACTCTGGGCTTTGTAATAAGTGACAAATGTATATCATTGATAACAGAAATGATTTAATATTTTGTTCTTGAGGATTTTTCAGCTTGGACACATTTGAGCATTGCCCGATTGTGCTGGGACCAAAGTATTTCTTTGATAACTAATTTTATTTTTTTCATTTGCTCCTTTACACATTTCATTTTTGCTTTCAGAGATATTCCTGCCAATGCAAATTTTAAAATTTCTAGTAGATAATTAGAAATCCTTGAAATTTAGTATATCATCTCTGAATATAATATATAAGATTGCATTCCAATTTTATTTTATGGCAGGAAGTCCAATGGTGCCTTTGCAATCTGGCTAAAATGCCAATTAATAGTTTTGAAGTTTGGGAGGGTCGGGTATCTATTTAACTACTTAAGCTACCAAATCACTATCAGTTAGAAATTTTAATATTGTATAAGTCCTTGAAATTTGTTAATTTATTGCATAGAGATCAAAAAATATCATGTTAATGATTTAAAGTGGGAGAAATTGCCAAATAAGCAAACACCCCAAATTATTTTTGTTTTGAGATTTAGCTTTCATTTTTATTAGAGTAACATTTAAGTGATTCCTTATTTATTTTAAATACAATTTATTGTACAAATTACATAATATATTATCATATTTATATGGTAATATTTTCCAGCACAAGCACTCAGACTAGTCAAAGCAGTTGTGTGCATAAATGTTTCAAAAGCGGCAGTGTTGTTGACTTCCATATCTTCCTAAAATTTCTATCTTATAATGCCAAAGTCTTATTCATAATTAGTATTGTGATGCTAAAATCCTAATATTGTATGAATTTTTTTAAATCCAGAAATTTCCATCATGTTGTCATTTTCTTACTATGACAGTTTTATTTCAAAAACATTAAATTTCTGTATAAGATGCATACACATCAGGCATTTTTTTATATTGGACGAATGCTGTGTGTAGTTGTTAAAAGTATGTGTTGTTTATAATTTTATTAAGTTTCCTGTTGTAATGTTGTTTGAATGTAAATGTGAACATTTATGCTTGCTTCCTTTTATAGAGAGCAGTTTGTTGAGATTTTTTTCTCCCTATTAATCATTGTACTTTTGTCCATCATTTAATTAAAAATTTGTACCTTGACAAATTAAATTTTTTTTTTAAATGTCAGTTTTATTGTTTGATCTTTTTATATCTAAATACACAAATATTTAAAAATATATTCAGTAATATAATTTCAACTTTTTGGTCCCAATATGACTGCCAACTTTGGCAAAATTACATGCTCTTCATTGCTTTTAAATATATAATAATTTCTATATTTATATAAGTTTGTAATGATTCATTCAAAAATATTTTTAAGTCACAAATCAGTAGCAAATATTTTTCAACATTTAATTTGATTTTGAAAAAATGCAAGCTCACTTGCACTTACTCTGTATTGGTTGCTTGAAAATGCAACTATTATGAACATAACAAATTTTATAATTAAGACGGCTAACCAATTCATTTGCAACCATTTTAAAAAAAGATTGTGTCAAATATTGCTGGGCTATATTTAGTCAGGAAAGCATTGATTTTTATCATCATAATAGAGAGCAAAATACAATCACAATAATGACATTATAATTGTGGAAAAGTCAGTTATGACTGAAAGAAAATAAAATTGAGCCCCAAAATTCCTTCCAGAACTTAGGGATATATGGTTTCTCTGTCTCACTGTAGTTACACCATTAACACAGTTTTATTAATTCAGTGCATATAAATGATGATGATAATGCATTTTAATGGTTAAATAAAGATTATATTTTAAGATTCAGAAGTTAAAATAATCTTAGAAGCCAGTGTGAAGTTCTGATTGAATGTTTAATTTATATGACTGAATTGATTTTGACTTCGTGTATTGAATTTAAAGTAACAGTCATCTGTAATAGTTGCATCCAGCAGCTGTTATATTAAAGCCAGTGAAGCAAATATAAAATGATGATCTTTATTGGTTGCATCCAGCAGCTGTTATATTAAAGCCAGTGAAGCAAATATAAAATGATGATCTTTTATTTTTAATTAACAATATGAATTATACTAAAAATAAAATTTTATTGAGTATGACATAAGATAAAGAAGCTCATATAGAGTTTGGAAATCTTATTAAAGTTCCATTTCTGATTGGAAATGATACAACTTAAACTGACTTGACATTTATTTAGCTGGCTGTGTGAGATATTATTTTCTACTGATAATTAGTCTTGCTGAGTTTAATTGCAAAGTTTGAAAAAATGATGTGAATAAATTTTATCCTGATTAAGATGATCAGATGCCTTGTTTCAGTGAGATATGTCACCTTATGACAAAGATGAAATGGGATGCCATATAGTCCAATTTTTTTCAATTGTTTTATTTTAGAACTGTTTAATTTGTTATGCAAATCATAATTAGAGCTTAGAATTAAAATTACTTTTCTACTTTATTAAACTGTTTTATCTATATTAAGCTTTTATTTATTAAATTGAAATGATCAGTAATAGCAGTTTGTTTCATCAGGCTATCAGAGATAAATAACTGAATTACAAATTATCAAAGTAATGCTAAACTAAAACAAAAACAATCTTAATTTAAATTTTTATATTTAAATATTATCCAAATAGAATAACAATTAATTTAACAATGCAATGTTACAAATCAAATAATGTTAAATTAAAACAAACAAAAAAAAAAAAAAAACTGCATAGTCAAGCAGAGTTTGTATATTGGACAAAGTCAGTACTATGTGATACTTTTTTGTTGTTAAATTTTCTTCCATAACATCCATGTCATCTTTGGCATTCTTCATAATACTCTATGCAATTATGTTGTAAGGTGTGAGAATTCATACCACACCATTGTGAAGGAATTTGTTTTTCTCATTTTTTTTCTGTTTGTCAAAATGATGAAAAAAAAGAAAAATGTTTTGTGCAATAAGTTGAGAACATCAAAACAAAAGGGTGATTTCTTACTTTTTGTTAATAAATACTTCTTTTACTTCAACAGCAATATAAGCATCTGATGAATTAATGAATAAAACAAAATGAGTTATTCCAGTAATGAGAGTCATTTGTCAGTTAAATGGCAAGAATAAATAAAACCCAGATCTGGCTAATGTTTTCAAGAAGAGAAAGATAAACTATGAGATAAAAGGTGTTGTTGAATTGGAATCTAGTGTTTTAAAGATAGTTGAAATTTTGACTCAAGGAAGGAGAGTGAGTTTCAGTTCAAGGAAAGAGGAGGAGAATGGATGTGATTATTGGTTGGAGAATTGCAAAACAGAAAAAGAAATAAGAAGGAGTCTTCATGTTTGTTTCAGCAATTTGTTCCCAGTTAGACACATTTTCAAGAGTAGCATAGCTACAAAAATAATGACCAGAAAATAAGAAAACATCTATTGTATTGACCTGACTCTGAGTCATTTTCTTTGATTCTACTCAGATAGCCTCAACTATATAAAAATGTGACAATCATAAAAAATTTCTCTCATTGTGAGATATGTTGGTATCAAATAAACATAGGCTTTAGATTTTAAACTGTGCAGTCTCAATCACTGGGCTTGCATCACCCAATGTTCTCCCATTCTTGCTTGCGGAACCTATATCAGTAGACTACTGGTTCTATCTGGCAGACAACTAAGGGAGGACATATTTGGTATCAGTACTGGCAACTCCAAAATCTCATGACTGATTTGAATCCTATAAGCACTAGATTGGCCATAAGGACTCTGCATCGACCATCTGTAACAAGTGGGATCTTAGTAGGTCCCTCTTCGGATCTCCACATAGGTAATATTTCATGATCAAATAGATTTTTTCTTAATTAATCCATTTCATAATTTTAAAACTTTTGAAACATTCAGTCTGACTTAAATCATATACAGCTCTATTTATATATTCTGTAGTGCAGTGTTATTCAAACTGTTTTCCAAGGAATCCTGGGGTTCCACAAAATGTCCTAAAGGATTCCATAAACATACATAAAATACTCATCAAAATGATGAAAATAATAAAAATAAAGCATTTTGAATTGAATGAACGAGCCTGCAATGTCTGTGGCTATGCACTGGCTGCTACATTGATACATCACTATTAGTGCGAGTGGGGATGTGGGGGAGCAGAACACTACTTGAGTGTCAAACTATCATCGATGTGCGTGTTCATTTGACAATCGATCACATATGAATGCGAGTGTTTGTGCCAGCTGCAAATAGTGGACATTTCAACCTGCTTACCATAATTAAAGTGTGTGTAAACTATACTTTTATAATTTTTATATTGTTTTGCACAATTACACAAAACTAATTATAAATAATTAGTTTTATGCAAAACAAAGTGAGCTCATCCCAGTCATTAAAATTGAAAATTTTAATTGTACATATTAACTTTATTTTGTAATACTTTTTTAACTTTTATTATAATATAATAAAAGAATACTAAAATGTTTTTCTTTATATGTACTACCTAGATTGTGAATATTCTATTTGTGTTTTTATTAATACTTTTACAAGCCATGATCTTTATTTTCATATCTCAAGCAACACATTAATATTTATAAATTTATTGAAAATTTGCATTTTTTTTTTATAAATTAAAAATAAATGAATGGAAAATATCGCAATGATATTTTCCTTGCATTTTTAGATTTCACAAAATTTCAAAAATTTTTTTTAAGATGGCAGAGATTATACCAAAAACCTTCATTTTATAATTGGAATTTTTAATTCAAATCTTTGAAATAAGAAACTTCTGTTTTGTCTAATTGTGAAACCTTTATTATAAACAGCAAAGTAATGGACTATCTATTTATCTATATTTGTGTGTTGAGCACTTTAGACATTATTTTGCATGTGATAGGGACTAAAATCAGAAATATGACATTTGTGAAATTTGATGTCATCTGTGAAATACAGATGACATCAGCAATTATTGAAAAAACGGTAATCAGCAAATATTTTATAATTGCTGATTACCGTTTTTTCAATAATTAATTACAAATTTATGAAAAGTAGTATAAGAATTGCTTATTTCGTTTCACAAAATAAATAACCTTGATTTTTAAGAATTAAAACAAAAAGTTCATGACTGATTTATGTAAAACAGCAAACAGATCAAAAAATATTGTAAAAAACCAGTCTGCTGCAGTGACCTAAATTTTACATTTGTTCTATCCATGTATTTTATTTATTCAATTTGCAGTTATTACATACAGTAGGAAAAAAGTTAGTGTAAGTGTAGTTGATGACATCATATGTGATGCCATGGATGACGACATTGGGATTCTATAAGAGAATGACAAAATAAAACAAGGAACAAGTCTTCTCAAGAGAGAAATTATACTAATGCATAATTTCTTCCCACTTCTTATTCAATGTAAATAATTCAGCTCAATTATTTAAGTGGAGAATATATTTATTAAACTTGAAGATCTTTCAGCTTTATTAAGCCATCTTCAGCACAACGTATTAAGGTATCCCCGCGTTAAACGGAGTCTTACTGTATTTTGTGTAGCCTAACATGAGTAAAATGTGCTACTGTAGTTATCATTCAAGAATGTAAAGTACTTTATTTAGATAGATATAGAATGACAGAATAGCATAAGAATGATGATGGAAATGCATTATTGTTCGATGTAACCTTAAATAATTAATTACATTGAATTCAAGAACTTCTAAAGCATTGAATAACAAAGAAAGATAAATGATGAAGATTTGGGAGTACGTGAAGCAACGAAAAGCATCGAGAAATATAAAACATATTGAGATAAATAAGAACTATCGAGCGATAAAAATTTAAAATATTGTCATTCGTCAATATTCTTCGGTATTATACGAATAAAAGAGATGGATATGAATAACACCGTCCTTATATTTTTATATTCATACAAACGACTTCAGACATGTAGTAAAGTGCAATGTGTTAGAACACTGTGTTTTCTGTTCGTTCTTCACATATATCATGACATTCTGTGAAAATGTCTGTTTCGAAGCAGACAGAAATATTTCCTCTTTCATTTCTGATATTAGTTGTCAAGAATCCAGAAATACCAAGACCTGTTTTTCGCATGCTTCCAAATCTAGCTTGTGGAAATGATGAATGGACTATCAGCGAGAAAATTGTATATCAAAAAGTACGACGAAAATATACTCTTATTGCTAGCTGAGCAATATTTCCACTTCAGAATAGTTGAAAACGTTGTAAAAACTAACTTCAGCGAATAATCATCGGCTGTCAAAAGTTCCGCATTTCCTCTTTTTATATATATATATAAAAATGTCGTTTTTTACTTTATTTACAAGATAATTCGACTGTAAAATTATATTTAAAACGAATACAGTTTCAAATATGTTAACTTTTTCGACGTATAGACGTGTTGATGATGATTAAATTTTAATTTTAAAATTGATTCTGAATTAATTTAGTAATTAGCTTTAAAATATTTTCCGCTCGAACATGAGCATTTAACATTTTTATTAAATAATAATAATAATAATCTTGATGTGTACAGTACATCATTCATATTCTGTCAAGTACTTTCCTTTACCTTCAGGCTGATACAATAGAATCAACTAGAAATTTCCGAATTTATTTCGGATGAAGTTAAAGCTTGAGTAGAGGTATGAGAGAAGACAAATATGAGTAAACAGATATTTTCTAGAAGGTTAACGGTGTCATCTGCTTTTGATGTGTGTACTTGTGATGCCAATTGTCTTTTAAGGCTACAACACTTTTGCACATAACATACAATGTCCTTACACTTGTCAGAATAGCATAAAAAAAAGAAATAAAAGAACAGCAACAAATAAAAACATTGACCTGATACAAAACAAATGAATAAAATCTTCTCAATTATGCTAATTTTTATCAATATTTTATGTCTCTTAATTCTTTTCAGACCACAAGTAAACACGTAAAAAATAATTTATGACTAAATCCATTTAATGTTATTTTATAGGTTATAAAATATTAGAAAGATACAACCTGTGCGTGGTGGTTTATGTAATAATAAATGTCGCTTCAGCTATTGCTAGAGAGAGAAATTATGTTGTAAAACAATAAAGTAATCGCAAATTGGTTGTGCAGCTGCTCAAAATCGTTAAATATTTTATTCCTCCGTCACTTTAAACTTTTTAAAGATATTAATAAAATTAAATTCTCGAGATATCGTAAAATTAAAACTTTTTAAAAGTAATTATAAAGTCGGATTAATGGTAGTCCAGTTATCATATTTACTGTACTCTTTTTTTCCTTCCTTTTTTATGTCTTTACTTTAAACTGTAATGGTTTTATTAGATAGTTCGTTATTTATATTTAAATATGTCATGCGATAAAATTTAGTCACAGTATCAAAAATAATTTAAAAACGATATTTTGGTAAAGGACATATTGATCCAGTGGTGACGTCCATGAACCAAAGGCTGTTTTTCGAGCAATCAATCTTTCGAACGTTGAACTTTATGACAATAATAAAATGTTTATATATATATTTTATTACCATAATTATTCTGTTTTAATCAGTTCATAATTAAAACATAACTAAAAATAGTTTTAATTAAATTATGTGATGCATGCTTCTCTGCATGTAAATAATTAGTTTTGCAAGGTAGTTAAGCGAGTGATTGATTATGTTTTTATTCGTTATTATATTATATTTACCACGGTTTTGTTGTAAATTTTTAAAGAAAGAAATAGTGGAAACCTTAGAGTTAATTAATTTTATAAGATATTATCTTCAAAACAGAGTGATCTCTCCGATGCTGTTTCCTAGTTTCTGCCAAGTAGGAGTAAACACTTTCGCTGCACCTGAAGCGTGTTGGTCGAGCAAAAGGTACTTCAAGTCAAAGCCACCAACTGTTGTGTATCGTCTCTTAACCCCAATAAAATAAGCAATAAAAAGTCCTGTGACCTTTGGCTATTTGGTAAGAATCCAGCTTACTGGGCATTTATGGTCGGCTATTCTTGGTTATGCTATTTTTTTTCCTTCTTATTTTAAAAGCTAAAATTGGAAGATAAAGTAAATCGAAATTTTATCTTGACTGATTTTTAAATTTGTAATGAATTAATATTAGGTTCCGATAAGAAAGCAGAGAAATAATTATAATTTATAATCGTAAAATAATTTTTTAATAAGTAACGGTACACATAAAATGGCTACTTTGTTATTTTGATTGATAATTAATTTTGTTTAGTGAATGAAATACAATGAAATATAAAAACTTGAGCTATTTTTAATCAACAGGAATAAATTTTTGATCAGTATATTTTCTGTTTAACAATTTTAATAATTCTGTTTCATCATAAATTTACAGAATTAATTTGTTTATCTCTTTGATCATCATTAATTAGTATTCGATAAATAAATAATACTATTTGTTTTCTCTCTCTTTTTTTCGGGATAAAACCTTGTTTACGCTTTTATTCATGGTATTATCTGATTGTAAACATGGGTTTACTTTTTATTCCCTAATTTAATTGATTTCATTTAGAATTAAATTCAGTTTTTCTGTTATCTAATTTTGGTTATTTTAATTCTTAAGACAAACAACTAATAGTTTGATATAAATAATAATAGTTTGATGATATAAATAATTGAAACCACGAATGCTGTTTTGGTGAAACATAATATCAAAAACGAAAGATAATAATCTGAAAATTTGTAATTATTCTTTATTTTTGATATTTTATTTTCGTACGTACGTTTCGCAACAATGATTCCCAAAAGATTTAATAAAGATGAAACTGTATGTCGCACTAATTGCATAGAGATTTGACATGTTTATGAAACAAATAGCATTATTAAAACTAAATTGGATTTTGAAAAAATAATATCTGCGTGTAAGCGCATATCGTTCATTCAATTTTTATTCTAAATAATTGAAGATTATATCTAAAAAAAAAAAAAAATCGAATTTCCTGTTATATAGCTCAACCGTAAATTACAAGATTAAGGAGAAGTGTAACGTAAACAATTCTACTTAAAACTAATGTCATTACTAACATTAATTTTATTTTTAAAAATTCGGACATCTTTAACGGTAAAATAGGCAGTTTTGGAGAAATTTCTGCTTTTAAATAATTTTCCACAACATAACCCGATTTTTAAAATCGTAAAAATGACTGCTGAATAGCATTTATCAATTTTCATTGCGGTAAACAAAATTTTTTGGATAAAATTAAAAATTATCTGCGTAATTTTAGCCGGCAATGATTCTTGTTAATTGTTTTTACTAATGTGTAAATTTTCAGATAAAATGAAATTTTTTTTTTTTGCTATTTCTTTTCGAATATAAGAGAAGAGTGGAAACATTAAAATAGTATTGTAGCTAACATAAACGTACAGGAGTTATAAAACAAAAGGAACCTGAAGAATATTTCGAATCAGTCGGCGTCGAACATCAATTTTTATGTTATGAACTATAGCGTTATTGTGACAGTATAAGGAATTTGATAGTTCATGCAATTTTTCTCTCCATTATTCTTACCGGAAATCGCTTCTCATTATTCGTTCGTCCTTTCAAAAATTATTCACGACTGTTGTGTTCAGTCTGATAATTTTAAAAATTGCTTTATTATTTTTATTAAAATTATTTTCTTTGAAAATTCTTATATAGTACTGTAAAATATCATATGCGATTCTTTAAAAGTTCGATAAAATTTCAAAGAATTAATTCGACTTTTATATAGAAAGGAATTCTTTGTGTATTTATTAACGATCTATTTTACATTTAATAAAGCAAATAAGTAAAAAAATATATTGGAAAATTTAAACTCAAAAGCCTGCTAAGAATTACGGCACTTCAAATTTTCGACATCGTTTTATAAATTAAATCACAAACCATTGAAAAGAGAAGCGGGAAAAAAGTATAGCAAACATTATTCTTTCATTGAAAAAAGTTTAAATAGATGAAGTTATGAAAGGCTTCACTTAGAGACTAAAGAACAGAATCTATGATCTTATCGTGTAAAGTAGAAAAGAAGCTAAGTGCCAATGAATTATTAAACACCATCAGAAAATAACCACAGTCGTGTTCTTAAAGGATATACATCAAATGCAAGCGCATGCGTTTTATAATCGAAATGGAGCCGAAGAAGCTATAAAAAGTGAAAAAAGCAAGGTGTTACTCATCCTAGCAATCATTGTTTACTGCAGAGATAGAAAGGTATAAGAGGGAGTGACTTGGCTTATAGCTCTATCACGTTGCTAGGCAACCGGATGGAGGGAATTTAAGGGTTTCTCTTTTTATTCTACACTCAGATTCGTGTAGATTGGACTGTTTTTGTTTCTTTCGCTTTCAAATATTAGTAAGAACCACTCAATCAAGAATATAAAAAAGAACAAAATTTGTTGTAGAATTATATCTTTTTTTTTTTTTTGATAATTCGTTTAAACCTATTTTGAACTTTTATCAAACAAGGAGAAAAGTTTTAAAAATTTAAATATTTCAACAAAAATGGGAATGGATGTTGAGTTATGCGAAATAGAAATTTGTACGAAAGAAATTTTAGACAGTTCTAGTTTAGTATTATTAATGTTTGATCATTCTTCATGAAATTTAAATTTTTTGCATAAATGTATTCCTTTTATTCGTCTCAAAATCAGATAATTTTTAAGCCTCGATTTAAATTAGTCCCAGTCGAGAACTATCCACGAAAAATACAGAAAATCATCTTTATAATAAAATTTTGTCTATAATAACTATAAATCAAATATAGAAAGATGTAAAAAGATCAAAAACATTAAAAATTTATTTTATTTCTATGTAAAATTGCATAGGAAAAATTTAAATTTTTGAAACAACACTCGGTAAATTACTCCAGCT
This sequence comes from Olivierus martensii, assembly GCA_000484575.1. Lineage (NCBI taxonomy): Eukaryota > Metazoa > Arthropoda > Arachnida > Scorpiones > Buthidae > Olivierus > Olivierus martensii. Next base: position 23,636 of record AYEL01086885.1, read on the forward strand.
GATGAAAGAAGAAGCAGAAAAAAATGTTATGTAAATGAATAATTCAGAGGATTTGCATAAATGCTTTTAAAAACACCTACATATTTTTTAATGTGCAGTACAATATGTGAAGCGTAGCAATAATAACATTATATGTTATCTCGAGACGAACCTGGATTTTTTTTTTTTTTCGGATTTATTTAGCAAAACGAGATCTGTCAAATAAATAAGATAAGTGAAGGATAATCTATTAGAGAGAAGTTGTTTCCTTCACATCAAAAGCGATTGATGCACTTGAACATTTTTTCTCACTGATGTCTTGATAGTATCCCGCATTACACGAAAGGAAACAGTTTCTATTAATTAATCACCCATAGCAATAATCTAGCTAATATAAATTAATCGTCCATATCGTAATTTAATGACAGTTAGTTGAGTGCAAAATATTTATAAATCGAATATTTTTATAAGCATTAATTTCGTTTTAAATGATTTATAGTACTTAGAAATGTTATTAAACAATTTTTTAAATGGTTTTTATTTGAGGTTTTAGCGGTTTCCGTAATAAAAATATTATTTCTTTCTTTTTTTTTTTTATACGGAAAGAATGTTGCGATATTGTCAAATGATTTATGATAGGTTGTTTCATTAAGCGGTGTCGTTTTTCATCCAATCAATACTTATGACTCAACTAACGATCCGAGAATTCGGTAAACAAATAAATAAATATATCTATAATACCTTATGAATAATGGATATTATTATTATGGCAAATTTGCAGAAACGTTAAATCTTTCTTAAGCATTCGCAAATTTTTCTTTTTCTTTTTATTTTTGCAAAAAGATTTATTTCCATATTTATTATTCTTAAATCCCTTATACAAACTTTCGCATTTAATCTTTCTGATAGTTTGCGAAAACATTGATCAGTATCGAAGTTTCTCTTTATATTGGAAGATGCTTATTTTTCAAGAAGATTTTCGATTGATAACTCGAAAAGTAAGACTGTTTTGATCTCGTACTTAGTTATGCAACACATGTACTCTACTAGCTTCAGGATGTAGTTAGTATGTGAGGAGTAAGAGATCGTTTCTGTGTAATTTCGTTTTTATGACTTTTCTACCACTTCTGAATGTCGAAGGGTAAAAAATAAAAATATATTGTAGCTCATTTTAAAATTCAGATTCGGTTCCGATTGGTATTGCATCTCTGTAAAGAATAATAATATAAAAAGAAGTTGTTCAATTGTATACTTAAGTGCCTCTAAAGATAGAAGAATTATATTCTAAATCAAAAATCGATATCACAATTTCTTTTATGTCTATTCTTATGATATTTAATCAATTTTCAGATTTTAAATATTTTATCTTTTTATGCCCGGATAATATATTATAAATTATAATTTTTGTACATAAAAATTTTATGTATAATGAAGAACTTGCTTAAGACAATTTTCTTGATTGAAGTGACTAATCTGATTAACTGGAAGAAATTTGCTGCAAAGAACAAATTTTTTTTCTTAAGAGAAATTTAATTAAAATAAACAATTTGTTCGAAATAAATTTTTGACTGATAGAGAAATATTGTTTAAATGATGTCTATGTCGAAAAATAAGAATAAAATGTAATGAACTGTTGAGTTAAAACAATCGAATTGATGGAGAAGAGAATAGTTTAGAATTTAAATCGTTCTTTCCAAACAAAATTCTCTCGAACACTTTAGAAATAAATACTTTAGTATGTTATCGTGTTAACTTCTATTACGTTCGAAACTAAATTTTAACTGATGTGTAATATATTTATCTAGTAAGTCACATTTAATACACACGATATAAATTTTAAAATTAGACTACAAATAAGTAATCGTGACATGAGATGACTTAAAACCTTTCATTCTGTAGTCTGGCCATTAAGCATTGTCAAAATATTCAAAATAAATGAGTATTTCTTTAGATAAGAATTTAAATTAGTTTGTGCAGACTTCTAGAATATCTCGTTAAAATTTTTAAAAATGTGTCGCTCGACTTATTAAAAAAATATATATTCAAAGCGAACATTAAATGACGTTGTGGTAAATTAATTATATTTAAATTAGTAATCGTTAATTTCTTTTTAATTTAATTTCCTCGATTGAAATTAAAAACAGGAAAAAATCGTTTTGTAGAATAAATTAGGATTTTTGGTGGAAATTTTTTTGAGATATGAGATTAAAAATAAAATTTCGAGAGTGATAGGTGTAATCAATACTTATAACAGTGACATATAATATAAGCAACTGTAAATAATTGAATACGTTATATTTCAGATATAAATTCATTAAATTACAAACAGCTTCGTAAAACTTTTTTTAAATTTTTTAAAAAAGTTTTACGAAGCTGTTCGTAACTATGATGAATTTATATCTGAAATATTCTAACTTACGACAGTTGAAGAAGTAATAACTTTCTTTGTACCAACTAATAAAAATTTTGTTCGTCAGGTTTTCGACAATTGTACGATGATAGAAATTTTTCGAGACTTCATTTTAACCCAGAGTCGTTAAATGTGACTTTTAGCGATCTGAACATGATTAAGTGTACGATGGAAAAATATATATGTATGTGTATATAAAGTAAAAATGAATGTGCTTTCGAATCTACTATTTACTTAAAAGAAATTTTCAATAAATCATAAGTTTAGATGTCTATTCTGCTTATTAATCTTCGCATCATGCATTTTTATGAAAATTACTCTTGCTTCCATTACTACTACTTTATTCTACGATGTGGAATATTTTACATTATCCAGATGTGTAACAAATTTTTAAAAAGTTTTTTGTTTGTAGTAATTATATTGCAATCGAATACTAAAACAAATTTTCTTATTTTTATCGAAGTATTATATTTATTTATATATATTATCTTCATACAGAATCTAGTTTAATTTGTAAGAAATATAAGCGTTATTGATTACCTATCGCTCCTTCGAGACAAATTTAGTTTATTTTCATCATTATTTAGTGCTAGACAAATATCCTTATTGATATTTATTCATGTCTATGATAAACTTATCACGGAGAGTCTATATAATTATATCATCTGTTTGTCAACCGAGTGATGATGATAAGTAATTCGTGACATATCTAAAAGATGGTAACAAAAAGAAAAAAAAACATGTTAAAGAAAAATTCTTTACAAAATTGAATTTTTGTTTGACTTTCTTGTTCGAAATTATATCCTTCTCTATACAAAACAAATACATCACTATAGATGATAACTTTCATGTTAATAAATTAATTAGAACTATTTTGTCATTTTTAATAACTTTCTATTTAATAAATTAATATATTTTTTTGATAAATTACACTGGATTCTTTTCTATAAATAATCCAAATATTCATAAGTGATCTGTAAAGCTGTTTACATTTCTATGTCGCACATACATATGCATATATATCTTACCAAATTATCGGATTACGAATTCATTTTCAGTTGACAGTTTAATCTATAAGTAGAGATTGATTTATGGATTTAGCTAAAACAGCAAATAAAATCTCATCTTTGAAAGCAAACTTAATGAGTTGTTTATCAACGTTAACGAGAAAAACGGGCTAATATTATTTTAGTAATTATTACAGAATTTATACAAAGGCAAACTATTATATTGTTTAAGAATTCAAGTAAACTTAAGAGAGTTTAGGATAGGATTGCTTCAGGCTTTAATGGTCTTGAAAATATTTGAAGAGTGAAAACTGCTCCGGTTCGATCGGTTGAAACCTGATCTTCTGCTGATCACATTCATTTTGAGTCTCTTTAGAACAAAAGTGAAAAGTTTGAGGCTAAAAGAAATATATATAATATATTATTTCAAGATTAAATTTTAGCTTTTCGAACTTTCTTCTTAAATACTTTACGAGAATTTAAGAGAGAAAAAAAAATCTATTATAGTTTAACTATATTTTAAGAAAACATAGAGTATGATGAGTTGATTCCTTTAATTTTTAATAAATAATTTAATGAAAGTAGAATTAATTTCGGTTTTTTTAAACGGAAATAAAATAGAAAAAAAAACGTATATATATTTTTTTAACTTAAAACATTTTTCCCAATAAAATTTATATTTATGAGATGCTGAATTATTATATTCTCAAAAAGTTTTTGAGAAGTCGCACCTTTATTCATAGGTGACTCTTTTATGAAAAATGATGAAAAATTCTTTGAATGTTTCACGAATTTTAAAACTTTAAAAAAACAATAAATCCCAAAAAATAAAATAAAATCAATTCTTGGAATAGATGGCTACTGTTTTCGCTTAAGTTCTATTAATAAAAAATTATGAAAATCAATATATAAAAAATTAATTACGCTAATTTTGTTTTAAAAATGTTATTTAAAATTAAATAAATTTTAATAATTAATGTTTTATTTACGATGTATCGCTCATTAAATTCAGAAATTTTTATATTTATTATTTAACATGTTTAATAATGATTTTTTTTTTTTTTTTTTCATTATATATATTATACATATCATAACTTATTATAAATGAATTGAGCAAATAAACTAAAAAATTGTAATGCAATTGTGAATTAAAACAAAATGAAAAAGATATAAAATGACAGAATTAAATACTTAATTTTCTTTATTTCAGGATATTATTAAATAGAAATAGTAATTAAAAATCTTCAATTTGTAAACAGTAATGTCAATGTAAACAAGTAAATCTATATTTTAAAGTGCTTGTATGGCATAGTCTACTTTATATATATTCACTTCTGCTTTGTTTTTGCATTGATGTTTTGCCAAGATTCAAAGCTGACTGACTATTGTAGTCTGAGGTCTTTTTCACATTATTTTTTTCATCATCACATGCAAGTAAAAATAGATACAAAATTATTTTAAAAGTAAATATATACTAGTATGATCATTGCAGAACTACTGAAGGAAATGATATTTAATGTAGTTTGCAAATTATACAAAACTGATTATATAAATTTTTAAATATGATTCAAATATAAAAAATAACCTAAACATGTTGCTCAAAATTTATAGTTGTAAGTTTTTGTTAGATGATTTCTTAAAATTTTAATATATTTATGACAAATTTAACCACCATTTTTTTTTATTTCTATCTTGGCCTCCCATCAAATAGTATTTATATAATATCTATTTTAATACAAAAGATATTCATCAAATATAATGACAGTTTCACCAAATAATATAATTTTTTTTTTAAATTCATTTTATTGATATTAGTCTGAAATTGTTATTTATTGTTCAATAATATTTGCATTCAAGAAATTTTAATATCAGTTTTATTTAATCAATTTTTCTCCCAATTTGATCATGATTTTTTACAAAATTGAATATAAATGCAATTTGAGTTATAAGTGCAATAATAAAGGCTGTTAAGATAGGAATTGTTGATAGGATTTGTTAAAATTGAGAGGAAAAATGGATTTCTATAAATAAAAGATTTCACATTTATTAATTTTGTCAGAAGATTCTTTTTCAAAAGAAATGTAATCATCTATTTATAGGTATATTAATTTATAAATTTAAAGTACAGGTTGTTTGCACTGAAATTTTACAATTTAATTTAATTGCAAGTGAATTAAATAAGATTTAATAATTAAATCTTATATGACAGCACAGAAAAAAAAAAATAATAATAATAATAATAATAAAAGCAATGCTTCATATACCCTCTCCTTATTTTTTCAAAATTCTATTTCTTGCTACATGTGCTCCACCATCTCCATTAAAAGTCAATGGCATCTATGATATGCTGATGCAGATTGTGAGATACTGAATCTTTATCATATAAAATCTTTTATAGAGCCCCACGAAAAACCCCAAGGCATGATACTGGATGACCTTGGATTCTATCTGGTATCACACCTTGGAATTTTTTCCTGTTGGGCTATATGAAAGAGACTTTATATGAGAAAGATTTGAGATCTTCCACTTAATTGGGACTAATTCATTTTGGCCCAATTAAGCGGCTGCCCCAATTAAATGAACTAATAATAAATTCTAAAATAAAACATTTAATATGTAGGTAAAAAAATAATAATTAGGTACCTACTTTAATGCTTTATTAAAATAGGTGCCTAATTATTAGCTTTTTAGCAACCTCCTCTGATTTTGCCTTCAATACTGGGCATTGATATTCATGCCTCGCCCTGCTAACTGGGTGCCTAATTATTAGCTTTTTAGCGACCTCCTCTGATTTTGCCTTCAATACTGGGCATTGATATTCATGCCTCGCCCTGCTAACTATAGAAAACTATTGGTCTAATGCTTCTTTGACTTCTGGATCTTTTCTATCACACTTTCTTTTCGATGTTCCTGGAATATCATGCAGTTGATTTTCTTGTTATAGGAGATGTGCTATGGTAGATTTTGGTACACCAGTTATATCAGCAAATCTATGATGGCTTGTATTAAATGGCTGGTTTTTAAGTTTGTCCAGCAAAGCAATTTTACTTGAAAGTATAAAATCATTTCTTGGCATCTTGGAAAAGATTTAAAAATTTTAAATAAAATTGACACTGTAAATGAATATCGATAGGTACAGTAACGGTATATTCTTAAGCAGATGCACGACAATAGATAACTGATTTGCATCACACTAGTTTTACCAAATATTAGTGTATGTAGTGTTGACATACTTTCAAAAAATCCGTAAAATATGTCAAGAATTGCTAAATTCCTTTTCTGCTACTGTCCCAATTAAGCATTTAAATTATGTAATAGTTTATTAGTTTGTTTCCATTCTTTGAGATTTGGCTCAATTAAGTGGCTGCCCCAATTAAGCAGAATTGACTATCTGTAAGCAACAACATTAAAGATGCAATAAGTAAAAATTAATAAATTATTCATAATGCTAAAAAAAAATTTAAAAAAGCATAAGAGTTTCCTGACTTATGCAAATCCAACATATATAAATTTTACTTTATATAAAATATTTTAGCATGAAAAATACTTTAGAAATCATTTTCATAATTTAGTATATAGTTTTATATCATAACAATGATTATGACACTATTGTAACATGAGTTAATAGCACTCTGGATAATGTTATAAATAGTTAATTCTTAATAATAAGGTTATCAGATGTTATAAATTTCTGTAATGTCATGTAAGTTCGTAGATGTGCATCTTATAACAGTTGTGGGATTTCTTGATTTACAAATAGGATCTATATTTCAAGAAATAGATATATGGGTTCACGTATATTTCGAGCTCTTAAAGCAGGCAAAAAATAAGCAATTTCTCAAAAAACAGAAAATTTATTAAAGTACTTTCGGCTCTATCGATGTATATGGGTCCAGTTGTTCCTGACTTGTGCATAAGTTATAAATAATGATTTTAAATTATGTAAATTTGAATTTCATAAAATTTGACTTGCATAGCATTTTCAAGAACACAAATCTTATGTAAGTCAAGGAATTCCTATATAGTTAACTCATTTCTTATAATATCTTGATAGTTTCTGTTTGTCACAGTACTTAAGACTAGATTTTGTTTCATCAAATTAGAATTTTTATTTATTTATTTTTGTTTTATTTTTTGTTTTGAAATTGATATTCCTATCTTGTTGAAATATTTTTTATTTCAAAAGCATTTAATAAATCTAATAAAAGTTAGTGTTTTCGTCATAGTTATACAATTAATATATCTAAATATAATTAATCTTTATTATAATCATTAATAATCAGAGTGAGGAGCACTATGATTAACATTGCACTCATCATTGAGGTCATTGCATGCCAAATGGCCTAATTTTGAAGAACTTTAAGAAAATTATTCATTTATTTCAAACGTTGAGATATTTGCTCTCAAACATTGGTAAAATTTGATCAATGTTCTTATGATCTTTGATGATAAAACTTTTGGATTTAGCACAAGAAATTGAACAATCCTACAAAGATTGAGTGCTAGGTGTTATGGTTATGCAACAGTTTTATTTGAAACTTTAAAACTCATTTGTGATTGAATTCACATTACATAGATGAACTCCATAACAAAGGCCCTGATGCTTCAACCACACCTTTTCTTGAACTAAAATTTTGCACAGTTTTCTCTGAACCTGTGTGCATATTCACACGAAGTTTCAGCAAATGAAGAGGGTCAAGTTAGGACCTCTGGTCTCGTAACATGGAATGACTCATTGATAAGATAATATTAAGGGAAATAAATATAATCAGATCATTCCAATATTCAGTAATGATTAAAAATATAAGCATATACATTTTTCATAATAAACATTAATCATGTATATTAAATAAAACTGAAAATAAAATAAGTGCAGCTTTCTTCAAGAAATTACTGTTTTATTTGTAAGAAACAAGTGATTGTGTTTTCCCTCCAACTTTTTGGCTTTCTCGAAATTTGAGAATTCCCAAATTAGTAATTAATTTATTTCTCAAGATTCAAGATTCCCTTTCAGAAATTCTCAAGAATCTCGAGACTAAAAAATTTTTTGTTAAAAAATACCCGTTTTTTTTTATAAGGATAAAAACAAAATGAGGCAGAAAAAATCATGCAAAATGAAAACAAATAATATTGGATTGTTTTTTTATTTGATTTAATATTTTAATTAAATTTTAAAATAATCGCATTTGTTTTACAATTACTGACAGTTTTATTAAAATAGCTTTTCAATACACACAGTCTATTCGGTTATCTGCAAATCTGATCCTGTGCTTGGATACAAAAATTCCAAAAATGGAAATTTTGTGTCCAAACTTATGTAGATGTATGTGAGCTTTTTAGCCTATATGACTGCTTATTTTTTACACATCACTATATTTGACTATTTACACTGATATAACCCCTTAGAAAAAGTTTAGGACCCTCCTATTTTGGCTATGTAATTTTCTAAGAGAGCTCTATAGTCCCTGACCATTGGGTGAAGCTGGGAGTTTTGGAGAATGATTGAGGGCTACCTGTTCACTCATATCCTCTGATACACTATATCAGATCACACTACATTATATCCTCTATTTATCATAGAGATCATTAAACATAATTGTTACTCTGGCTAATTGCTGAATGGGGTAAAAACTAAATATTTGTTTTAGCTTTATTATGTAAATATTATCACAAATCTGTCTATCGTATAAACATGACAGATCTACAATAGTAGAAATATTTAAAATTGCAATAAAATGAATGACTTTTGTACAATTTATTGATCTTTGTTCTATTTAGGTTTATATGCCTGTTTTAAATATTATTTTGTGATTAGTTTCGGGTAATTTTTTTTTTTTTTTTTTGAAATATAAAGTTAGTAGAAATGATGTAAATAAACTACATAATTTATTCACTTAGTTCATTGACTCAAAGACGTCCCAGGGCAAAAATAATTAATGTATGGCTATGAAACTTTTAGAATACAAATTTGCAGAATAATTTTAATTCCTGAGATTTATAAGATTTTTTCTCTAGATTCGAGAAACCCAAAATAATAATAATTAAAAATTCTCAAGAATCTGGAATGAAAATTTCTTTTAAATCTCGAGATTTCTCGAGACGAGATTCTCAATCACAATCATTATAAGAAACATTTATCATATCTTCTGACTTATGTATAATAATTTTAATTTACCAAAATATTTATAATTATAATAATTTACATATTTATTATTATTTTGGGTT
>AYEL01086887.1:0-71654 GCA_000484575.1 Olivierus martensii
CTCCTCTATTAGTTTCCATCTGCTTCTTTCTTTTTCAAGGTCATGCAAATCTTTAATTATTCTTTCGAATGGTGGTATTATATCTTCCCAGTTCACTATTGTTTTTACAGCATATGAGGGTCCTTTCTTGAGAACATCTTGCATGAACTGTGGTATTGTGTGGTTACCAATTATGGTGACTACATCATTTATTTCTAGGGATCTCCTTTTGTATCTTTTTTTAAGTTGGTTTTTGAAGAGCCATTTTATTTTCTTTATGTACTTTTTTCTCAGTTCTTTCTTTAGATTATTATTATTATCATCTTCTATACAAGCGATTTTGTGACTTACATCTTGCGAGCGTATGTTTTCAATTTCTACTAATATTTGTAACTTTTCTTTTCTTAGGTTGTACATGCGTCTTCGAATTTTTTTATTTCAGAGGTGAGGGAAAAGGATAAGGTAAGGAGTCTAGATTCGGTCTGGTTAAGGGATTAAATTGCCATTGACTTAAATGGAAAAAATTATATTATGATACTGAGCCTGAAAAATGTGCCTCACTTATCATTGCACTATTCTGACATACCATCTAATTACATAAACCATGGTAATTACATCAAATAGTTAATATTAATTTTCATAATGCAATCTAAAAATGGCAGTTTTCTTAAAGTTCATAACAAATATATTGACCACAACATAGAAGTGGCCTCACTGCATAGTAAATTTATTGTTTACAATATGAAAGATACAGGCTTAATTCCAGGTCCTGTCTTCCATGTTTTGCTTGAAGATTTGCTATTGGTTGACCCAATCACAGTACTGGGATAGGCTCTGGAATAGCACCATCATTTAATAATCTCTGATTGGAAAGCAATGCAAATAAAGTTGGACCTCCATACATCGAACTTCTGTATATCGAAATTCTCCATATATCAAAGTTTTTTGTTAGTCCTATGAAATTTCCATTGAAATTTGTTTCTATATATCGAATTTTTTTATTTCAGAGGTGAGGGAAAAGGATAAGGTAAGGAGTCTAGATTCGGTCTGGTTAGAAAAAGCCAACAAATAAACAAAATTGATGTGTCGATTTGTACTGTAGAGGGGGTTAGTGTAAAGTTCTAGGGGCTTGTTTCGGTTTTGTATGTTACTTTGTGTTAATTGGCTTAAAATCAAAAACTGAACCGATAGATTTTAGTTAGTCTTTTTTCAGCTCCGCTAAAACATTTACCATGTCAAAGAGAAAGTGTTGAGTGTCGCGGAAAAGGTAGAATTGCTAAAAGATGTGGACTGTGGAGAGAGAAAAAAGATGTTGCGCAGAAATTTGGGAATCTGTTTTAAAAAGTCAGGAAGTTGCGAGAGCTGACAGAAAACGATTAAGGACATGTAAATACGATGACGTGGACGAAGCAGTGTTGAAAATGTATCTAATTAATAAATATTAAAATTAAACTATTGATATTTAAATTTAATTAATCTTTTAAACAAAATTTATTGTTGAATCATAAAGAGACAGATTGTCTGAAAACTGACCGATCAATTCAATGTCTAGACCGAAATATTAATCTAAATAAATTTGATATTTATAAAAGTATTTATTAAAACGCTAAATTGCATAAATATTTTTTATTCATAATAAATTCACGTTTTTTTTTTTTTCTTTTCATATATATATAATATTTCTCGAAAGATCAGTTTAACGATTTTTATCATATATAATATTAAATATTTTGCGCCTGTTTAGCATAGTAAATGTAGATTCTTATCAATCATGCAACGATGTCTGCGGTTGTTTTGTAAATTATTTATAACTCTAAAGTCTTTTTTTCAATGCAATATAGATTGATATATTGTTACTTTCAATACCTTTTCTATCACTTCTTCACTGAAGGGTGCTACACACACCTTTTCTCTTTAAAAGCTTTAGATTTCCTTCTCATGTACTTTTTCTTCCATAACTTTGCTTGTTCCGGTGCAAGATACAGTAGATATGAGTACAAAGGGACCCCAGAGTCTCATTTCTTCATCACATAGGGACTTTCGATCTCTGTCCCAATCCCTTTTCTCCAACAATTCTTTCATTAAATATTTAGTATGCTATTTTCTTGTTTTTCGTCTAGGCAGACTTAAGTTATGAAGTTTCGTCTAATTTTATTTTATCAACATTATATTATACATTTCTTTAATTTATTTTTATAGAATGTAAAAAAATAGAATACGTTTGAATCAGATTATATTTTAAATTAATTAAAAGGAAAGAAAATACATCTTTATTTTTACTTTAACCTTTCTAGACATCATCTTGCAACTGTATAATAAATCATGTTTCTTTTTTTATTATTAATATAAAATTGATAAAAAGATCAAATTAAATTTTTATTAAGAAAAAATATCTATAATTAAAGCACGAAAGTGAATTAAATTTTTTATTTATTTTTTGATATATTTGGTTATATATTTAAAATTCTTACTGTGCTTTTATGAAATTTTAATATGTATTCTGCTTGTAAACATGTAATATTCCAGCATTTTTTTTTCGGTTTAAAAATAAATAATTTTAATCATAAAAGTGGTTTCTGAATCGAATCTACGCTCTTTATATAATTGAGAAAATTGCAAACATGTCGGTGATCCTTTAAAGAATATCATAAAAAATTTAAATAATTTCGGACAGGAGATGAGCATAGGAAGCTGATGAAATGATTGGCAATTGAGTGCATCTTCATATTGTCAGCAATCAGGAGATAAGAGACTAGATAGGAGATGTTGTGCCACCTTGACAACCATCACTAAAACTGTCAAAAGCAGATCTCTCCTGAAGCGAATGGCAAGATGCGCTAGTGAATAGCAGCAATGCCTTTTCTTGGAAGCTTCAGAATGAAATGAAGAAAAAGTGAGTTACAAATGGCTTTGCCTCTTCCCTCATTCATCGCTTCTAGCAGGCATGGAGTATGTTTTTAATGTATGATATTGGTTCGTTGCCTTCGTTAAAAAAATTTTTTTAGTTTTCTATCAATCGTTTAATTTTATGTATTAGCTATCAGTTAAGTCTATCTTTCCGAAATTAATTAATTATAACTTTTGAAAAAAAAATTATAAAATGATTAAACATAATATTTACAGACGATAATTTAAATTAAAGTTTCTTTAAAAGTAATTATAAATGTTGAAGATGATAACTGTAGATAGAAGAGTTATTTTGTTTCTTAATAATAACAATCGGATTCAAAGGGAGAATCGTGTCTTCATGTATTAGTCGCTTCTTATTTACCAGACTCTGTTTAATTAACTGTAGTTAATGAGAAATTTTAAACAACTGCGCTTCTCTGTTTTCGTATTAAATACTGATTAATCACAATACAAATCTATGACGTGACGTATAATTATATCCTTCAAAGTGTTTATGTTCAAAATTAACCAAGGAAAATTTTGTTTATTTTTAAATAATATAAATATACAGTATTGTTAAAAGATTTCTATTGATACAGGATTTGTTTGACACTCCCAAACATTGTTCGGAATAATTAGATCCTGTTGTTTTCTTCTTAATTGACAAGGATGGAAAAGACTAAGTTGTTTCCTCTTAAGAGAGGCAATTTCTGATGGAAAAAAAAACAACAACGGATACAAAAGATAAGGAGTTTTTCTTTTAATGACATAAGTTCATTAGTAACATGTAGTATTCTTTCATTGTTGCGTTGTTTCTGAAGTGTTAATTTAGTCACTAATGTTTTACGAAGCGATTAACAGTTTGTAACACTGTTGTTAGCATACTCTGTTTTTTTAGTGTATACACTTTTTACTATAAAAAACGAAAACGAATTTTCATTTTTATTTTTATTTTTTCAATTCGTAAAAAAAGTTAAATCAAAATTACGACTAGGAAAAAAAACACAGACAAACCTACAGATAAAAAAAATCAAACTTATGTACTTCGGATATTTTCCGTAGCATCGGTGATTTTTCTTCTTGCAGTTTTTGAAATTATCAATCATTCCTAGCTAGAGTAACTTTTGTTTCACGGCAAAGTAGCCTTGTTATTATAACAAATTAGTTGTTTATCAGAAAAATTTAATCGATAAAAATATATTTTTTTTAATTAAATTCACTTAGCTAATCAATTATAATTTTAATTAAACATTTACGCAAAAAAAAGAAACTTAATTATGAACTATCAAGTTTCCATTGTCATCACGCAACCATTATTCAACTATAGCGTATCTTATATATAAGAACGGTTTAACTTTTAATTTACTATTGTCATCAAAGGAAAATTAAACGTTTGTTTTAAAGATATATTAATTATGAACTATCAAGTTTCCATTGTCATCACGCAACCATTATTCAACTATAGCGTATCTTATATATAAGAACGTTTTAACTTTTAATTTACTATTGTCATCAAAGGAAAATTAAACGTTTGTTTTAAAGATATATATATGCGTATGTATGTGTGGAATTAATGAGATTATATGAAAATTAAATAGATTGTATACTATGTATACAGGTTCACAAATCGCTCTACTATTTCTTCATATTGATTTGCTATTAAGGTAATTGGCAAGCTGCAAACTTTCTATCTACTTCTCCTTACTCTATTATTATCCTTATGCTATTTCTGGAAGGTTATATCTAACCAATTATATCGTATTAGCTTAATCCATAACGGCGATTCCATCTTAATTACTAGATATTCCTTGCGGATATGTAACAAACGCCTTGATGTTATCGAGAGTGAGATTATAATAATTAAAGAATTTAACGTTATAAAATAACAATGCAATAGTTGAATAAAAAAAATATTCAATATTTTGCTGCTTCTTGTTTATAAAATATCGAAAAAAATTGATAGGAATTTTTTTTTTATTTTACTTGTAATGATTTAAAATTTTTATGATTACGTACAAATTATTATTATTATTTTCATTAAAGATGATAAATTCTTCTACAGAGAATTGGAAATTCTCGTATATCAGCTACTTACGGATTAGTTGTTAAAAAAATTAGTAAATGGGAATATTTTCTTTAAAATTTACATCATTTTTTTCATATTCCAACAAATTCAATTTCTAAAATTCACAAGTAAAATATTTATTAGAATTTTTATTATTTATTATTATTATATTAATGCACTCAATTTCGATTATTATTTTATTATTATTATTATTTTTTTGAAATATTTTTCTCTTAAAGTTGCATATTTTATTATTTTCTATAAGGCAGGTAGTCTCATATATTTTTAAACAATTTTTTCCGTGAATGTTTTCGTGACAAGAACTTTGACTTACGCGGCATTTTGATATTTTATAACGTTATAAAAACAGATATCAAATAATAAATTTTCTCTGATATTTTTTATAATGTCCAGTGAGGAAATAATTAAGCGAAACGTAAAGGAGACGAAAAATAAATAAATAAAAATCCAATCGTTTGGTTAAACTTTTTTGTAATTTGTAATGCATTACAAAGCAATAACTTATGTAATATTATTCGTGTTGTTATTATTCATTACTTTCATGCCTGTTCGATTTCTCTGATCCAGCTGTTTACTTTATTTGTCTCTGTGAATTCGATAAAGTTTTCAGCTCCAGTGCTCGGCTTAATGACTTTGGTGAAAGAGAAATGACAACTCACACCAACATCCCGCACAACAGGAAAAAAAAAAATAATAATAATAATAATTTATTTTCACAGTTTTGATAAAATTGTCGCTTAAAGATGCATTTATGTTTTCTTCTTATGCACGAATAATATAAACAAGTACAGAAAAATTTTGTTATATACAGTATATATGTTTAATGCCTAGAAAACTGAACGTATCTAGGAAAGGTTTAATGTCCAGAGTGGTGATTAAGATACTGCAATTTTCATATCCGTATCTTAATTAGTATTAACACGTTGACTGCTGAAATATATTTTAATGCTTTTCCAATATTTGGTTAAACTGCTAGGAAAACTTTAAACGTAATGCGTAGCATCATTGATAATTTTTATTATTATTTATCGTTTCTCTACTTTCGGGGAAGGAATAAATTGATAATTAGAGTACATACATAATGGTAACACTTTATGATTAGGCTTTTAAATTGCAAATAGATGACCTTTCTCGATTCAAAGCAATATTTATTCGTACGATTACGGCAATTTGAATTTAGATATTTGTAATAATATAAGTTTAATAATAAAATTTTACAGACTTATCGAACTATAAGCGTATAAAATATGCTGAAATTGAATAATTTAGAAATTTATTAATTAGGCTCTCATATACATATATAAGTATTATATATTTTTAAATTATAATTTTCACTATTATTGTAGTCTGGTTAAATTATGATTAAATTAATCTAAATTTTATATCATATTTTTCCCGAAATTTTCCAAACTTCATCTTTACTCATTATACAGTTTCTTATAAAAAAGGATTATTTTTTAAAGGAACGCCATTAAATTTTAATTATTCCATTTCTTGTACTTATGCAGTAATGATGATAACGAAAGAATTTCATATACTAATAACAGTCATTATTATTTCTGCAAAAAAGTTAAATTAAGAAAAACTCTTTTAGAAAAAAAAAATAATAATAATAATATTACTATGCATCCAAATTCTTTCGTTATTCTTATAAATAAACCAAACAGGATAATTATCTGAATTGTTCGAAATTTTTAAATATTCTTAATGTTATTTCTATAATATTGTATACTAATCATTTAAGCAGGATAAAAATCTAAAACATTTTGATTCTCCTCACTGAATCAGTATCGTCTACTAATATAGCATTAAATTATCTTAAATTTCTTAATATTATACGTGATTTAGATATAAAACTATGATGTTTCTCTTTTTATATCTTTCTATGGAAAAATTATGAATTAAAAAATGATCGAAGAATGCTTTTTATTATGTTTTAACCAATTCAAAGAAACATTATCAAGATTAATCAAAATAAGATTCAGATCTCATCGTGGCGAATTTTAATGGTATTATTATTCATGCAGTATCTCGGCTAAATTTCTTTCTTTGCATTATCTTAATGATAACTATCGTAGCAGAAATCAAACATAATTTTTTCTTCGGATTTTTTTCATCATACATAAAATCTTTAATATACAGTATACTATTCTAGAAGCTGGATATCGTGATCGCTAGAAGTTACGATGAGTTTTTTTAGATAGATTGCATTAAAATTCTGAGACCTGAAAACTTGCCAGAATGTAGAATTTATAAAGAAAAATGCTTTTGTTTTTCAGAAAAAACAAATATTTTTTAATTATTAATTTAATTTTTGAAGCATAATATGTAATTTAATCAACAGACTGCGAAATCATTAATTAATTTTATTTTAAGAAATAAATTATTTCTTAGAATAATTCCAGACTATAACAGTAGATTGCATTCAGTCGAATTGTTATCTAATTCATAATATGTGCAAAAACTGTTAAAACTAGTTTTATATAAGAATTATTTTCATGCGTTTAACATATTATAAAATTAATTCAATATTTTCAATTCATAAAATATAGCGACTGAAATACTATATCTTTCTTCTTCCTATAAAAAGTTTTTCTGTTAATCTTCTGTCAAGTGTCATTTCTGCCTAATCTTATCTATTCTTGAGAGTAATCTTATTGGAGGAGACATTGATATAGTCCATTATTTCGTCTAGATCTTGTGAGTTGATCACAGAGAACAAATACTTTTCCATAACCAAAGACCAAAAGAGAAAAAAAAAATTCTCAGCAAATTGTGGTAATCGTTAATAATCCTTTTCAGACTAATATTATTACCAAAAATCACAAAATAATGAAAAATAAGTTATAACGATTGTTTATGATATAAATTTTGGAAAGAAATATTTACTATAGGTTATTTTTTCTGAATTTTATATGAACCGTTAATTTTCAATGAAGTATTAGTTAAATTATAAGAAAACTTTTATTGCACTAATGATATAGTATTTCAGTCGCTATATTTTATAAATTGAAAATATTGAATTAATTTTATAATATGTTAAATGCATGAAAAATGCTGTATCATAAAATATTAAACATATGTTATATGAATATTGATTAACAATTTATTTCTTATATAAAACTAGTTTTAATAGTTTTTGCATATATTATGCAAAATTCTGTAGTAATTTTGCAGTAATTTTGTTATTAATTTACAGTACTACATATTAATTTACGATACTACAGTAGTTAAAATTATATTAAAATCATAAACAAAAACTCCAATTTGAAATTTTTTAATTTCATACGAAAATCTAAGTAAATCATCTAGGAACGTGTTCTGTATATATAATTTCGTATATACGCGATCAAAAATTCGCTATATACGTCAAAAAACTTCGAATATATTTAAATAAAATGCATAAATTGGAATTTTTTAATTTCATACGAAAATCTAAGTAAATCATCTATGAACGTGTTCTGTATATATAATTTCGTATATACGCTATCAAAAATTCGCTATATACGTCAAAAAACTTCGAATATATTTAAATAAAATGCATAAATTCGAAATTTTATTATAGCTTTTAAATTTTTTTATTTATTTTTTAAAGTTTTTTATGTAGTATTACATTAGATTTTTTGTTTAATATTAGAACGTCGTAATTTAAACATCGCATAATTTTGTTTTTTTTTCCCCTTCTCTAACTTCGACTAGACAGCTATACTGAAAAATAACTATAATATGATTAAGACAAGGTATTAGCAACGTCTATTCAAGTTTTTTTTCGATTATACTTTTTTTCACATATAAGCGACATTATAATATGCAATAATACTTATTGTTAATATTAGAACGTCGTAATTTAAACATCGTATAATTTTGTTTTTTTTCCCTTCTCTAACTTCGACTAGACAGCTATACTGAAAAATAAGTATAATATGATTAAGACAGGGTATTAGCAACGTCTATTCAAGTTTTTTTCGATTATACTTTTTTTCACATATAAGCGACATTATAATATGCAATAATACTTTTCTGTAATCAATTAAGGATCATTTATGGAGATTATTCCCGAAACAGATTATTATGAAGAGCAGAAAATCTGTTCATAACATCTCATTCTCTGTATATATTTTTCTTAGAATAAAAATGTAAATGTTTCTAAATATTATCAACATATAGAGAATAAGAAAGTATAACTTGAAAACATTATCTGAGAGGTCTTCTGATTGAAACTTAGTTTTTAACATCAATTTATAACTTATAAATTCATAATATGACGTAAATCATATTTCAGAAGGTCTTCTGATTGAAACTTAGTTTTTAACATCAATCATTCCCTAGTTTTTAACATCAATTTATAACTTATAAATTCATAATATGACGTAAATCATATTTCAGTTTTATAATAATTTTATTCAAGTGATGAAGTATTAAAAAATAAAATTATTTTTCAGATTTCTAAAAAATATTTCAACAAAGTCATGTTTATGATTTTTTTAATATTAAGTTGCTAATTAATTAAACATTGATCTCAAAAATGTACTTTTTTTTGCAAATTTTTAATCTCAACGGAATTATTGTATTATCAGTTTTATTACCGTAGTTCATAAATTTGATAATTTTATTACATTGCTTCAAATGATAAATTTTAAAATATTATTCACAAATATTTATGAATTGGATACTGTTGGATATTTCCTCATTGGATGATAGAAGCATAATTGCTAAAAAAAAATTTTAAATGAATTTCCAACTCAGAATAATTTTTACAAATTATTTCTATTTTATATAAATTTTGAATAAAAACCAAAGTTATTTTTAAATTCATTAAAAAGAATCGATGAATATACTAACAGTAAGATAAAATGACCAGATATCTTATGTTGGAATGCGGGACGTGTCTAAATAAAAATAATAAAACGCTTAAAATGTTCTTGAAGACACCATTTTCTTAGTTTATTTAATTGTGAATCATTTAAAATGTCTTAGATCTATCATTTTATGTATTTATTAATATAAAAATTGTAAATAAAACACACTTCTGATAAATTAAGTTAAAAAAAATTCTTCTTTTCCTAATAAAAAATTAACTACACAGAAAATAACAATCTCATACAAAAAATATCAAAAATAACTGCAATATATAACCATCAATATAACGAATATTAAATAAAAAATTACATTATTTATATGTATTTTTCGCAAAGGAAAATTTTTAATAAATCTTCATTACTTGAAATATTCTTATAAAATTTTTCACAGGAATTGGAAAAATTGCATTTAACTTGCAATATTGCTTTCAACGTTTCTGCGCTCAGCTACGTTTTTTCCGAGATCTAAAACTTATTCATCAATAAAAAAAAAAACTTTCCGTTATACCATTGATGCTGGCCAACATACCCAAATTCAATTATTTTCTTAATACAGTGGTGCCTCGCAATTCGACACTAATCCGTCGCCGAAGTAATGTCGAATTGCGGGACAATATTTCCCATATAAGACTATGTAAAATCTAATCCGTCGCCGAACTAATGTCGAATTGAGAAACTGTCGAATTGCGGGACAATATTTCCTATATATTTGTTATCGGTCCCCATCCCACTCCCCTAACGGTGAGGTGAGAGAGATACACTATATTATTTACTTTATTATATGTGTTTTACTCTTGTATAACACATTAAATTACAAAATACACCATATTATACACAACACACAATTTATTAGCCCTTGGATTTTTGGAATGAAGTCTTCCAGCAGACACTCTAATACCCATAATCTTCTCTCTCTGTTGCAAAACGTTGCTATAGTTGTCCTAGGAATGCCATACTCGCGTTACATTTTAATTGTTCTACCTTTCTGCCCTTTAGCTACAATTTTTTTCTTCGTCTCTTCGCTCAATCGAGTGTTCTTCTTTTCGGAATTATTCCTCTGGTCAGTTCTCTTTGAATCCATCTTTACATTTCACTCAAAAAATAATAATAATTACAATTTTTTTACTTTCGGAAGAATGTAGAATTGAAAATTAACACAAACAACATGGGCAAACACCAAAGTTAGCCTAGAATTGAAAATTAACACAAACAACACGGGCAAACACCAAAGTAGTCCAAGAACTGACAAAAAAATAGGGCAAACACCAAAGTAGCCCAAAAAGAACTGACAAATAGCAAATGGCTGGCAAACACCAAAGTAGCCCAAAAAGAACTGACAAATAGCAAATGACTCAGCAAACACTAAAGTAGCCCAAAAAGAACTGACAAATAGCGAATGACATCACCACAATTCCATGCACGCGCATGTGCCAACCTGCGAAACTCAAATGTCGAATTGCGACGCATCACTGTATATCGCATGGGCCAACCTGTGAAACTCAAATGTCGAATTGCGAGACGTTCGAATTGCGAGGCACCACTGTATTCCTGAATGATCCTATTAAAGTGATTAACTATTTCTAGCCACCTTGTATCAGTGACATACAGTGAGTGGTAGATACTGCATATCAATTCTTTTTTTTAATTTAAATCGGCTATTTTTTTACAACTTCCATAATAGTATTTTTATCATCTTCAATACTTGTCACATACAAATAGAAACATTTTTAATTTAAATCGGCTATTTTTTTACAACTTTCATAATAGTATTTTTATCATCTTCAATACTTGTCACATACAAATAGAAACATTTGTTGCCAGTTAATAACAATAGCATCATCTAGTATTAAATAGAGGAAAAACGACAACTTTGTGCCATTGCGAAATGTTAAAAGAGGTTATATGTCCAATCCGGGACAGTTTTCATTGAGGGACAAACAATTCAAATCCGGGACGCCTGGTCACTTTATACTAAGAAGAAGAATTAAAATTAAACAGTTTAGGAATATTCTATGCTGAAAGTCTCAATTTCAGAATTGGAAGCTGAATATGTATTAGATATGATGATATTAATTTATTCAATATAATTAAGATCAATTCATATAAACTGATATCATTAATAATAAAACCATAGCAATATAAAATAATTCAAAACTCGATTAACATTTCAGATTATCAAGAAAATCTGGATTGAAAAAATATAGCAATATTTATATTGTACACCATTTAATCTAAACGTACACAACAATATAAGATTGGTATAATTATTTCCATATAATTCAGAAAATGATAAAATATGACCACATATGTTTCAATTATAACTTATCTACAAAATCAGTAATTCCGTTTAATACTTTTTTATAGAATAGTTTAAATATATAGCTTTAATAAACATTCAGAAGAAATAAGAGCATTGGGAACAATAATAGAATTTTTACATATCTCAGTATTATTTTGTTAATTCAGACTATTTTCAAAACATTTATTTGTAAATTACATCTACATTAACTAGCTTCTTTCTTCATTTAATTGTTTTATTTTCGTATTGCTTAAAACAAACAAAATATAATTCACGTGGAGGAATTATTAAGAGGCATGGCAGTGACTGTAAGACAGGGATTTCCAACCTTTTGGGTTTTGTGGGCCACATTGGAAGAAGCAAAAATTGTGTTGGGCCACATTAGATGAGATCGGAGAAAATACGATTTTTTTGTATGAAATGTTAGCCTTCCAACGAAATATTTGTTATTTTTTGATAGCAGAAAGCCTTATGAATAAAGAAATTAAATATTTTTTAAGATATCGTATTTCATGTTTTAAAAAATTATCGACAAAAAACGAAATGTTTTGCAAATTTTCATTAAGTTACGTCGTATAATTAGTCGAAAAGTAACATATATTTATTAAAATATCAAGTTTATATTTCAAACTTGAAATATCAAGTTAATATTTCAAGTTTTACTTTAAATTTCAAAAATAAATTTATCTCATTCTAAAACCGAAATAAGATTAATAAAATATAATAGAATAGAAAGCAGAATCGGTAAGATTCGATGAAAAATAATCCAAATTCTACTAATACAATCCATTCAAATTTTCTATTTTTAAAATGTAATTTAAAACAAATTTCGGCAATCGAAAAATTTAGGACTTATTATAGTAGAACAAATTTTCACTCAATTAACGTAAAAAATCCGATTCACAATAGCTGCATTGAGTAAATCAGTATTGAATTTTTTTAATTGCTTTTTTATTCTACTTCCATGACTTGTATATATGTCAACGGATCGTAGTGGGTTAACTGGAGAGTGCGCTTTCTATTGTTGAAAACGTAAATAAAACGAACCGATGAGCTAAGTATTTCCGCTTTCCTTGGCGACAAAAGACTTTTTTTTTGCATATTTTAGATCTCTTTCCAATCAGTAAGTTAACTAAGAGGTACGGCCAGTTCCGACCACGGGATCGCCAGGCCGGGTCCAGCACCCCGAAAAAACTTGTTAGGAGATGCCAGACCCGGGTCCTCCTGCGTGGCATGCCGACAGCGTTACCACTCGGCCATCCGGCCGCCCGGCAAAAGACATTTGAAATATACCCGAAACAGTATTAAAAGATATGTACATTCGGTTCCATAAACATAGTAACATCTTGATTATCTGATCTAATAAGTGCCAAAGTGTAACTAAATAAATATCATACAATATTGAAATTAGCAAAAATACATCATAACTTCATAACTTAAATAAGAGTACAGCAAAAATATAAAATTCTATTTATTACAAAATATCTATACTTACTTGAAAAAAGATATATTTATAATGACTAATGTAAACTTCTTACTTTAGTTAATAAAAACACAACTCAAAATCAAAATAGTAAGAAAAACCGTTTAATCAAAAACGTTTTCGGCTATCCACGTAGCTTTTGATTAAATGGTTTTTCTTACTATTTGGCTTTTGAGTTGTGTTTTTATAAAGATATATTTGCTAAGTAGATTGAACAGCTGATTTTTTTATATTACAAAAAAGTATAAGTCCTTTATAGCACAAGTTTACAGTGGAAAAAGTTTAAAAAGCAAGATCTTTATATTTATTAAGTTAAAATAAATTTTAAAGTATAGTATCCTAGTAGACATTGGTAAAGAGAAATCCATAAATTTTGGTTATTTGCAACTTTCAACTATTCTGACTTATAACAGCAGCATTTGAAACTGAACCTACCATCAAGCATCAAAACTAAATTTATTGTAAATAGAGAACTACTTGGAAGTCTGATTATTGAAAAACTGTGCTAAGTATGGTGGTAAAAGCTTTTATCATTTAGGACAGTGGTTTCCAAACTTTTTATATCCGCACCCCATTTTTTCATAAAAAAAAATTGGTATTCTTCGATTTTCATGAGAATGATTTTAATTTTATGAACACTTTCTACTTACAATTTAATATTATAAAACAATATGCCATATTTTGTATAAATAAACTTCTTATACATAAAAAATATATATTTATTATGGTGTAATAATTTTTAATACATTTAAACAAATTTTACAAAAAAAATGAAAAATAGAATACATATTTAATACAACGTAATACAGTGTTTAATGCGATGGGTGGGCATGTTTTTCAGCACAAATTCTCTCAAATTAGGATGATGTTGAAGATATTGCTACTCTCAATTCTTTTTCAATCACTAAACATGATTGATATTTTTCTTTAAAACAGCTACAGCAGAAAGTTTCTGGATACATGGATATATATACTGTATTTATAACACTCTTGCTGATTCCAATGGGACTTTTTTTTTTTTGACACCAATTTGAATTTATATTTTGATTGTCTCAAAAAATGATGATTTTGTTTGTTCTTGCATGTCCCCTTGCACTGGATTAGCATTCCCTAGTGGGGTGCACCTTACAGTTTGGAAAACACTGATTTAAGAGATTATTCAACACACAAACATACAATCAAAAAATATTTACAGGTAGAACTCAACCTACAATCAGTTGAATTTCTGATAGCGATGCCATCCCTGAGCAATGATTGTAATATATAAAAAGCATCCTTTTTGTGTCTAGTTCTTTATTTTTGTGTTTGATAAGTTTATTATGATAAAGTAGAGTGTAAAAATAAAGATTGTTTGAATCCCATTGTCATAAGTCAGAAATTCTCAAAATTTACGAATTGTCCACGACCAGTATTTATTATTACACCATTCTATTGTAATAAAGTCAAACATCATAAGACAAGGAAATACATTGGGACAAATACTTACAAGTCAAGGATTATCTGTATAAGATTAAGATTATTTACATTTGAAAGAATGAGTAATACGACAAATACAAGTCAAGGATTATCTGTATAAGATTAAGATTATTTACATTTGAAAGAATGAGTAATTATTAAACACTCTATATTGGAAAGTTTGATAGATCTGTATTTTAAAGATTTATATATTGTTAATATATTAAATAC
Organism: Olivierus martensii; assembly: GCA_000484575.1. Classification (NCBI taxonomy): domain Eukaryota; kingdom Metazoa; phylum Arthropoda; class Arachnida; order Scorpiones; family Buthidae; genus Olivierus; species Olivierus martensii. The sequence goes on from AYEL01086887.1 coordinate 15,282, forward strand.
TATATTTTATTCAGATGGAAGGTATGAAAAGTGCAGCAGGAAGTGAAGGAGTCTTGCAAAATTTTTTCAATAGTTTATTAAATAGAAAAACAGGCCCTACTACAACTACTGGAACTACTGTTAGATCTCCTGGTTAGTTTTGTGATTTATTTTATCCTTAAATTGTTTTTTAAGATATTTTAATAAAAATGATTTTTAAAAAAATAAATATTTTAATATATTAAATTTTATTTCAACATGCTTGCTTTAGCAATGCCATGGAATAATTTACCAGGTGAGAAATTATTATAATTATTAATGAAAACAAAATAACAGGTATAACAATTAATTATAATAAGATTTAAAATAATAAAATTTTTATGTGATTAAAAGGTTTAATTCCAAAATATTATCCTAATCTTGAATATCAGATTATGCTAATTATCTTATAAATAATTAATATATTATGAAAGTACTCATTAAGTCTACTGCAAGTTGAAATTATTTCACAACTTTATCTCAAATTTTTATTAAAATTTGAAAAAATATATCAAAATTGGCCCTTGGAGAACTGAATATTCTAATGTTTGTTAAAATCTGTTGATTATTTTTGCATATATGTACTTATGCTCTAAATATATGCATCTTTTGCATATATTTAGAGCAGGAATTCCCAACCTTTTTCTTGCATCGACTTCTTTTAAAAGAATGGCTTTCTTCATCGACCCCCTTACATTTTTCTCTATAATATGCAGCATAATAATTTTTTTTTTTGCGAATAAAAATGCAAATTTTTTAAAATTATTTTCCTCGTATTTATAATAAAACATTAAAGAAGTTTATTTCTTCTATAGTATTTGCTTATGGAAAAATTTATAATTATTAAAAAATTTAATTATTAGATGTAGAAATATGAAAATTATCAATTTATAAATATATAATTTACATTTGTAAATGGAGAACGAAAATGCTGATTTGAAGTTAATTTGCAAAATAAAAAGGAAATTAGCAATTATATCAAAAAGATAGAGAGTTAATGGATCAATAAAAGGTGTTTAAAGATAAATTTAGATGTAGATAAAACGCGAATAAACTATTGATAATTTATATGTTAAGCATTAATAATATATAGGAAAAAAATTGCATTTAGCGTGCGCTTATTAGATAGCAACTTAAAATTTTGCTTTCAGTCACGAAAGTCTTTCCTTTATCTCTTTTTCTGTGCAACATTTAGAAAAAAAAATCTTGTTAATGCTGTATTTCTATCAAATAAAAGAATTCAATCTAAAGAATTAAAAAAAAATTGAAAGAAAACGAATTTTTCTCAGTTAAAATTTTAATAAGGTCTTAAAAATAATCCTTACCGATCTTAAAAAAAGAAAAATAGAAAGTATATAATAAAATAAAGAAGGAAAAAAAAAAAAAAAAAAAAAAAAAAAAAAAAAAAAAAAAAAAAGAAAAAAAAAAAAAAAAAAAGAAAATTAGTCGGACGATTTCTACAAAATCCCCATAAAATAAAATAAAATTTTAAATAGATAATATAAGAAAAATTTGTTTTTTATGAGATAATTTATTATTCATTTTCTGAATTTCACGTAGAATATTCATCTAGCAGAAAAAAAACCGTTGCTATTGTGGACGGCAATAGCTCATACACGATAAATTTTAAAGGCAATAAACGTCAAATCCGGAATATTCTTCATCTAAATGTGTAGATAAACTAACTAGGATATTTCTTACTTAATCGCTTGTAAATTATCTATCCAGAACCTTGGGAAAAGAAGAAAAACAACTAGGTTGTTTTTAGTCTAGGGAAAATAATAACCTCTGGGCTTCGGCGACTGTTTCCTGCTGCTGGAAAAGAAAACGTTGCCATGACACCGAAAAATAGGTGCAGAGATTTACATTATAACAGAAAACAACGTTTACAGAAGAAACATTCCTGTCTTCAGAAAAATTGCAATTTTTTTTCTTTTTCTTGTTAGACGCTTATCCAAAAATTTTAGCCATTCTTATCACAACTACACCTCAACAGATAGAGAGGTTCTGCTTTTTATATAGAATATAAAATGTCGGAAATTTTTCTACCGAAACGTCAATAAAATGTCAAATTTAAAAATTTTTATACCATGCAAAATTTTTTGAAGGCAATATAACTTCCTCCTTACGTCATTAAATATTCATGTTTTAACTTAGTACGTTTTCCTTCTTATTTATTTGCGTGTTATCTATAACATTAATATTCATTAAATGACATTTAGACACGATTAACTTTTTTTTTTTTTAAGTATATCTATCCTCGATAAATTTAAACTTTTTCGATGCAAAATATTGTATGTTTAAAATCCCTCAGCAGAGTGTAAACTCGGCATTTAAACGAATAAATTCTCGCAAGTTGTTATTTTTAAAATAGATGCAATATTTCTGAGTGGGAGTGTCTCAAATTTCGTTTTAAGCGAAATACGTGTCGAGATTTGACCACCGATATTATTTGTGTAAAACCTTTGTTCCAGTGATCTAAAAGCAGAAAGTATCGAGTTTCAGTCATTATAATTAAAATATATTCGAGTGGGAAAACAATTTTAATCAGTCCTGCAAACATTTTATGCAACGGAAAATCCCATATGAACCTTTATAACTATTTATTTATTTATTTTTATATAAAATTTAAAGGTTTGGCAACAATATATCGTAATTTTAGTTAATTATAAATTTACAAAAAAATAAATTAAGAAAGAAAAATTATCCTAATATAATAAACGATAACGTTGATTATTTCTTCACAAAATTTTCTGCTTTTTTTATTTTTTAAACGATATTATGCGATTTTTGGTTAAAATTTCATAACAAAATTGGATTTTCGTATACATTTTAATATTATTTGCATAAAACAACAGGAATAAAATCACGATTTTTATTAAAAAGACAAAATCAATCATATATTCAAATATTTAAACAAACATAAAATTAACTATAAAAAAAGATATTGTTTATCATGAAGCGCTGATTATTTTTTATATGATTTGGTGATTGTTGATTATAATAATTATAAGATATTTAATAAACTTTAAGTTTATTAAATATCTTATAATTATTATATACTGTAAGATAAGCAACAAAACAATACTTGGCTCCGAATCTTTCATTTCAGATTTTGTGATAATTGTAATAAGATTAATCGATTTTTTATTTTTTAAAAATATACTTTCAATAAAATGTATTTTCTCTCTTAAAAAAATAAAATTTAAATTAAACAACAGTTTTAATCAAAAAATAACGTTTTCTTCGTCATTTTTGAACTAAATGCAATACCTTCATTTTAAAATAAATTTCAATAAAAATAAATATTTATATATTGTTATATATCCAAAGATACGCTCTTAAATTGAAATATTGAAAATACGTTCAAAATTTAAAAAAAAAATAATAAATATTATTTGTTCTTAGAAAATTTACAATACAAGGTAATCTCTTGAAAAAGTCGTAATACAGGCAACAAAAGAATTCAATAACTTTAATTGTTCCTATATTTGTTAATATCTTAAATGAATTTTAATTATTTTATAATCTAAGAAAATTAAAGATATATTTTTGTCAACTCATTTTGCTATCTTTAAGATAAAGAAGCATTAAAGGACAGTAAAGAAATTGAAAGATTTGAATTTAATTTTTAATTTATGTAATTTAATAAGAACTTTAAAAAAATCATTAATTTTTTAATAAAATTTTTTATTAAAAATTTATTAATTTATTATAAAATATATATAATTAATATTTAATTTTAAAAATTATAATTGTTTATAGTAATGATTGATAGTCAGAATTTGAAATATCAAATAAATTTTACATAAAATATAATATTTATACAAATTTAAATTATTAAATTATCAATCTAACTAGTTAACTAGTTAATTTAATAACATCTAGTTAATTATTAAATTAAATGAACTGATTAATCAATTTTAACTTAAAAAGATATGGGAATTTTTAATAAAATGAAAAAATGAATTTAAGCTTAAATCCATAAAAATCTAACTTATAGTTTACTATTTTATTTGGGACTGAAAATTAAATTATAGGAAATGTGTTTATCATAATAAGTGTTAAAACAGCCTACCTTCAGTAGATCAAGTCTGACAAAAAACCAGTCATTCTGCAAGTGATGCAATTCTATGTCAAAATATATAACTTAATAATTTTTTAATAGTATTCCTAATTTGCTGAATCACTTATTATGATATGCTTTTATAAGTAAATAAATAAAGTGCTTTATGATTTTTCTTTTGAAAAAGAAAAATATTAAAATGAAATCACTGAATCATAAAATGATTCCTAAACAAAACAGTTAAGTTATTTTTTGATAAATATACAGCAAGAAAATTTTAACAAATAATTTTTCATTATTTTATTTATTATTTTTTGAACACAAAAATTTCCTTTTGTTTTTGATGATATCAATCATCAAAAAGATCTTTAATGACTGATGCTATCAAGGTATAATGTTTATTTCATTTTAAACAGATAAATAATATAACATGTTGATCATTTATTTTTATGCTATCATAATACCAGAGTTCTTAGGCTTTATTCAGCCAAAGAATATATAGTAATACACAAATTTGGGCTTAATATAATGCCATACAGAGGAAAGCATTATATACAAGATATTCCTGTATATTATGCCAATTAATTTGATATTCAAAAATTAAAATTGTAACAAATTGTATTCAATAGTTTAAAATATGTAACATTTTAGAATTTGTGTTCTTTAAGAGTTAAACTCTTTAAGAACACAAACTCTAAATTGTTTAAGCTGAAAATGACTAATTTCTTAGTCAAAAATGTTTCTTTTAAGAGAATAAATTTATATATTTTTGTCTTTTGGAGCTGATTGTGTACACTTATTGTGTGAACTTTTATTTATTTATTTAACTTTTAGGGCAAATCTGCTATAATATTATTACTGGTTCACAATCATCAGTCACTATATTCATAGGAACAATCATCTCTATGACTATGACTGCTGATTGTAAATGATTGAAAAAACAGAGATAGCTACAAAATTATCCGATATAAAATATATTAATAGAAATAATCCAGACAGCATTTCTATTACTTAGAAATGAATATTAATCATTTACATTTTTAATTTGATGAACTTATTAAATTAACATAAAATTTAATGCTTGATTTATATATTTGTTTATTTATTAAATTTTTTTTTTATTCAATGAACAAAAAATAAAATCCCTTAAATTATTATTGATTATTAATCATAGTCACAGCATTTTTTTAAATTGAAATGTCTCATATACTCAATTTTAATAATTTTAACAAAAGCTTGAAATTGGCTAATTATATTATATATAATTATACTTTAATTATTATTTAAACAAATCATAAAAACTTCCACGTTATAAAATTTTTTTTTCAATATTTATAATTAAGGAATTTATATATTTTCTTCAAAACTGTAAACATTCGGTAAACATTTTTAAACAGAAATTAGTTAGAATTTTTTCTTACGGTTACTCGTTTTAAAGACGACACCATCAGTTCTACAATAAATACAACGAAGGAGATTAACAGACCGATCAATAAAACAAAAAACGCTCCTTGCAAATCGAACAAACTTAAAACTCTTTGTTCCACTATTTCCGGAGAATATTTCTGTTGCTCTTCGATATATTTCTGAATTTTGCGGTCGATTATACCGGTATATCTCAAGCGAAGGATGCTAAACAGGAAAAAAAAATAAGAAGAATTATTTTTTATCAGAATTTTATTTCTGGTCGCATGCACGTTATATAACTTTTAAACAGATTTACATTACCGAATATTTTTTCACTTGAATTAAACTAGGTTATAAAATTTAAAACCGCAAATTTATAACATTAAATGAATAAATAATGAAGATAAATAATCGTAGCGTATTATTAACTTATCATTATTCAGTATATCGCATAAATTAGCACGCAAACGTGCGTGACATCGCGTGATAGTAAAAATATAAACAGTACTAACATGCGATCGAAATCGTTTCTGTACCAGAAATTCTGGGTGAATGCAATGCCATAACCGAAGAACTGGAAACTGTCGCGTGAAAAAAGAAACTTTCCTTTTTCTTCTATGTCGGCTTCTGTGGTTAGTTGTCCGGCGATATATGCGTAATTTTCGTTTTTACACTTCATTAAACCTTCCTTGTCGTTTTTGACAAAATTAGTCTGTTTGGATTCCATGCTTTCTAGTATCGACTTGAATATCGAGGAGGGACTCGTCTGTAAACAATTAATTTATCATCAATGCGTTATATTTTGGTGAAAAAAATTAATATAATTTTAAAAAAATCAGTTTTGATGCTAGTTAACTTTTTTATTGATTCTAATGCAAAATAATTTACCAGTTAAGTAACATTAAAGTAAACAAATGATTACGTTGTGGGGTGAAGTTTTGCGTGTTGTGGCTTTTTTTCTAGTTTAATTGAATGTAATATTTTCAGTAATTTAAATATATATATATATATAAAATATCTTTTTCTTTATCTGAATAATCTTTTATTAACGGAGATAAACGACTCGCTAATTTTCTAAGCAAAACTTTAGTTTCGCGAATCAGTTAATCGTGTAATACAGAGAGAGGAGGGCACAATTGTCGCCTACCGAAGTACGGCGAAAGTGGTACAGATAGAAAGGGGCATAAACATTTAGAAAATATCTAGTAGACCAGGGGTCAAAGGTTAAAAGTTTACAAGATACAGAGGCGTATAGGTGGCATAGGTAGCGGAGCACGGGAACGGGACGCGTCGCGTCGCAGACTGCGACGAGGCCAGGCATAACATCAAACCGCATGCACCATTCGCAACATACGGAACTTTGTGGCTCTATATCTCGTAAACTTTTGACCTTTGACTCCTGGTCCACAAGAGATTTTTGGGTGTTTCGGCTCCCCTTTCGATCTGCACTACTTTCGCCGTACTTCGGTAGGGCGACAATTGTGCCGAGAGAAGATTATTATTAAATATTTAAAAATTATTATTGATTCTTAGACGATTTTATAAAGAAAAGCATGTAAAACTCAACTGTTTTGAATTATTTCTAATATAATTTTTTATATAATATTATTTTTAATATATAAAATGGATTAAGGAATTAAATTATGTACGGTTAATTAAATATGAACAAGAAATCGCAGCGTCCTAGTGATAGGTTAATCATATTAACCATTTATGACTAAGAAGAAAAAAAATATGCATTATGGATTATCTGTCTTCTTCGATCAATACGGCAATATCGATCACTGTGAGAAATGATTCCATATACAGTATAATAATTTATCTTGAATGGAATTTAATTAGGCTGTGGTTCCGAATACGCCCCGCTCCAAAAACTGTTTTCTTCACTTCCTAACGTCAAAATAACTACTGAGATATCTTATTTAAGTATTCCCTATGCGGCAAAATCCGTCAATTACGCAAAAATTTGATATCGTCTCGATAAATTGTTAATTCAAATTTCGAACGAAATCGTGGACATTTCACTTAGTCTGCTGTTCTGCGCCGTCGTAGAAGAAAGCTGTCGGTATGCGCATGCGCACTGGTTAATTTTTGTTTGTCAGTCGTTCGCTTCTCGAGTTCCGCGCGCATCGCTACAGCTCGCGGTGGCGTCACGCGGTATTCCTGTTCACAATTATTTTATTTCATCCTTTATATAAGTAGTTCCCCTAGGGATATCTGAATTTGGAGAAGACAGTAAAAATTTAAAATAATTATATTGCTAATTAATTGTTATCATCATCATTCTTTTCCCAAAGTATGGACAGTTAGTGTTACATAATAACGAATAATTCGTTTTGTAAATAATTCTTGTATCGCTATATTTTGTATATTAAAGATTTAAATCTAAGTTCTAGAAAAAATGTCTCCGATGATATAATATCAATCATAACGAAGATGGAAGTTTTTTCGACAGTTTTTCCTATTAAATGACAATGCTTGAATTTTAGCCGAACGATTTCTGTTTTTGAAGTGAAAAATTTTCCTGATCCTTTCACGAATGTGGAAAATATGGGAAAAAGGTTGGAAAGATTCAACCATTTAGAAGTCAGAAGTGACTGGGAAGTGGATTAAAAAGATAGATGAAATTTAATGGCAAAATAGCAATTAATTAACAGTAGTCACGCAATATCGTTTTAATACAATCCTTTAAATACTTAAAATGGGTTATAAAATAAAAAAAAAAATCTGGAAAAATATCTAGCGTCCTAACTTTTCTTATGACCATCAGATGCACTGAACCAATTTTGCATCGATGGCAGTTTTTTGCTAAAAAATGCCATTTAACAATTTGTTATTGCGCTCCTATTTGTATTTGTTTTGCGTTTGTATAATTGAGATTGCTGGTTTCTAAAAATTATTATTATTATTATTATTATTATACGATCTAATTTTAATAAAAGATATGTTAAGAACTACATGCATTTTTTTTTAGTTTGAATACTGAGTCACCTTATAAAAGCGTTATTGATTTTGGTGTTCCGCGACTCTAAAAAGTTAAAAATCAATGGGCTATACACTAACATGTAAGTTTGGATAATTGTATTCCCAATTTACATTTTGTTTCTATTTATGCAATAGTTATTTGTAAATTACTTATAATTTACATATTTAATTTATTAATAATAATAATATTATACAACTTAGGGCTTTTTATTATTGATTAATTTTAAATCACTTGATTTACAAGTAATTTAAAATAAAATAAAGTGAATAAATTTAAATAATTTTTCTCTTGTGCCACCTTCGATATACAGTACACTTTATTTTCGAATTGTACATCATTGATTATTAAAATTGTTTTGAGTTAATATTTTTATCGTACGGATTCCTGATTATCGAACATAATATATCACGTATCATCGTCATCGGCAGTAAACCAAAGAGCTACAATTTTAAATGTGATTTTCGATATCTTGTCCGAACTGAATAAACAAACTATTGAGCCCTCTAACATCCCAAAGAGGAGTTTAACAGAATAAAAGGGATGTAAGGATATCCATATTGATGCTGTTTATTATTTAAATTCGAAATATAAGCCGTTTTAAATAAAAATGTTACACACAATCTGTATTATAAAGCATGAAATGAATGTCAAAAGGAAGTGTCGCTTGACGCCACCGCGAGCTGTAGCGATGCGCGCGGAACTCGAGAAGCGAAATGCAAACGACGGACTAAACGACTGAAAAATTAACCAGTGCGCATGCGCACACCGACAGCTTTCTTCTACGACGGCGCATAACAGCAGACTAAGTGAAATGTCCACGATTTCGTTCGAAATTTGATTAACAATTTATCGAGATGATATCAAATTTTTGCGTAATTGACGGATTTTGCCGCATAGGGAATACTTAAATAAGATATCTCAGTAGTTATTTTGACGTTAGAAAGTGAAAAAACCAGTTTTTGGAGCGGGGCGTATTCGGAACCACAGCCTTTAATTATTGTAAATCTGCTTGGAAAAAAAAAAACTAAAGTTTTGCGCTCCTCGACTCGCCATGTGGTATATCTTCGATTTACTTGGCACAGATAAGACTCCATTATTGTATAGCAATATCTTTATCCCGTTTTTATGTGGCTCCCTCTCAGTAAAAAATTTGAAATTTTTTAAAAATAAATTTCATAATATAATTTGATAGCCGTTAAAGGTTTTATTATTAAATTTTTAATTTATTAATAAATATAAAAATATCTAGACTAACTCTAAAAATTTCGTGGCTAGCCGAGTCACTTATGGTACCACAAGAGAATGTTTTAGATTTCAGAGCGGATTCCAATTCAGATATTGTGTCTACGGGATTTTCTCTTCCGGGATTTGTCATAAAAGATACCAACGTTCCGGAATATCCTGCTATTATAGTAATGACAAAAATCCACCAAGAGACGATAAGAACTTTGCCGGAATTGCTCACGGGATCGTAACAATCTGGAACATATTAAAAAATGATAATGATGAATTTTGTATCGGCCATATTTTTTCTACGGCGTTTTCGTTAAATTAGTGATGCACTTACCTTGATAAACCATCGCTTTATAAATGAATAAAACGGCTTTAACCATTTTTAGATTTTTCAACTTGATATCTTGTCTCAGTTTGTATTCTTCGGCTAAATACCAAAAACTGTTTTCTGCTGCGAATAAACAGAATGCCACCAATAAAATAGCCAACGTCAGTGCCAACCATACCTATTTGTAATAAATTTATCGATTTATTTATTTTAGTTAATGAGAAAAAATATGATTTTAAGTCCGTTATGCATCTCAATAAAATATAATAGTAATAATAACTTAAATAAATACTTAATTAACGATTAAATTTGTTTAATTTGCAGTCAGAATAAAGTCGAGAACTTTCTACGAACTGTTTCGATCATTTCTTATTTTATTCATTCTTGTAAAATTTTCTTTTCTATTTTTTTATTTTATTGGCGATGATGATAGAAATAATTTTTTCCCGGTTTAAATTTAATTTAATTTTTTTTTAAATATATTAAAATAAATAAATAAATAAATAATATTCGTTATTCTAGTAATAACTGTAGAATATTTTTCGCGCTATTTTGTATGAAATAATTTATATGATGTTAAAATCATATATACGGTAATAAATTTATATCCAAGATGAATATTTTATTTAAATCAAGAAAACTAAAAGAAGTGATTTGCCTTTATGAAGAGAAAAATAGTAAAAAATGCTCATATGGAGCAAAATAAAAGAAGATAATAAGCATGGAAATTTTCAAGACGATAAAAAAAATCAATCAAATTTCAAATAGAAAGAAAATGCACGAGATAAAATTTTTGTCAAAAATTTTATGCATAACCCACAAAAACGGTTAATCGCTAGAAGTTTATCTTCCACCTTCTCTATACAATTTTCGGAACTTTAACATGTCTTATAAAGGGTGAGTTCAGAAAATGATCCCAGAAATCTCCACTGGAAAAGCTAAAGAATGATATCACGATCCATGGAGATCATGAGACAATGTGATTTGTTGAACGGTTGGACCTCCAGCTGTTCAAATCACGTTGTTTCGCAATGTGACGTCATTCTTTAGCTTCTTCAGTGGAAACTTCTGGGACCATTTTTTGAACTCACCAAAGAGAACAGAATATGTTACACCGATCAAACTTTTAGATTGATACATATACTCTTGTAATAAAAGTTTTTCTTCCTCATACTTGATTAGCGAAATTTCTTTCTAAAAATGCATTTCTTGCTCTTAATTTTTTATAATTATCGAATTATTTTTTATTGTTTTATATAAGTAATTTTTACTATACATTCAACTTTCTTTCAAAAGTTAGCATATGCAATACTGTATTTATATATATTAAAAAAATATTTTTGCATTTAGTCCCCATATATAAGTTTTCATAATGCAGTATATATAAAATTAGTAGAAACTTGCAATATTGAATAAGTAATAAGATGCCAGATTTTAGTGGGTTCATAACCGGCCTGGGCTACATATTTCAAACAGACTGATTGGATTAAAATTTTCAAAGCAAGCTATCTTTATCCAATAAGGTATTGCTCCTTAGTAATCTCCTTGATTGGAAAGGGGCATAAAAAATGCCAAAAAATCCAATAAGGTAAGTTAAAAAAAAATAAAAATGGATAGGATTCAGTTGTATAGCATTATACTGGCACCGATACATCCATACATCCATCATTCTTAAAATTGAACAGCAGCATCAGAAATTCAGGACAGCCATAATTTATTCATTACATTTAAAAAACTATAATAAATATTTATTTTAAGATATTGTTTTTTATTGAAAAAGTCAAATTAGAATTTTTAATAAAACTTCTCACATTTATGCATGCAAGATATCCAAATGATTTTCATCATCTGGGATGTCACGAAAACAATTGTATCGTCAATTCGCACGCAAAATTCATCCAGATTTTTATAAGGTCGTCTATGGACATCAGAATATTTGTATACATATCTAGTTTTTTTTGATAAAATGGATATAAAATGTGATCTGGATTATTTTTAAAACATTGCATCCGAATCATTTCTGAAGAGGGAAAAAATTCTATATAAATTATTAGATTGTATTTCGAACTTTCTATTCTGAATTGTTTTATTGTATCTATAATTTGTCGTTAATCGTGAAAATTTCAGATTTCTATCGCAATTTGAATTTTTTCCATGGAAAAGTTTATTTGGAGAACAAAAAGATAGGAATCGGATATCGTTATAGCGATATAGTAAGCTAAGACATCATTCTGAATTAAATATTGAATTGTAATTGCATGACTGAATTGTATAATCTATTAAATAATTCGAAAGTTATTAAGAAAAAAACTTGAAGAGTTTTAATATCAGCATTTTTAAATAGCAAAGATACAGAAATAATTACTGTAGTTTGAGTATCAACTTTAATAGCAGAACTTCCATGCCGAATTTTATAAAAATCTATCGATTAGTTCAAAAGTTATAAGTGGGTCAAACAGAAACAGACCAACAATGGACAAACATCATGTCATAGACAGCGGCGCGTTATGGCTTCATGGGGCCCCGGGCAAATTTGAATTTGGGGGACCCCATGTACAGAGTTGAATTTTTCTTCGATGGATATCCCATGCCTCCGGTATAATTTAACCATATGTAATGTGATGTAGGATTTTAAGATTGACAACTATAATGGCCTGTTTCACGGGGATGGTTTCTATTTTGAAATAAAAATAATAAAATTCAATTATACATTTGCTCTGGTTATTGTTGATTAGTAGTAGATATCATTTACTACTGCGCTTATTTCGCAGCCGAAGGCGCTTGAAGTCCTTCAGCCCATGTTTAGCCTTCATCAGCAGAAAAGGAGGCGGAATGACACTCTAAGATCCCGTAGAAAATATATTATGAGATATGATCATTGCATAGGGCTGATCTGTACACGGCAGTCCGATGGATATAAACACCCTGCCCTGCGCTAGGGTGTTTATACACTGACGGAAAAAAAATCCCAACACCAAGAAAGACTTGTGTTAGATAAACAAAATTTGGTAGGCGTGTTTATACATCCCTAGATAAAGGATAAAAATTTAATTTCTGATTTTTTTATTACAAAAATAAGTTTATAGAATATTGAATTGTGGACTTGGGGCCCCCTGTTGATGGAGGCCCCAGGCAATTGCATTTTTTGCCCATAGGATAACGCGCCACTGGTCACAGAGCATATTAGTCTCATAATCCCTCTAGTGGATAAGTATCTAAGGAAATCTGTATTTCCAAAACTGGATTTTATATTTATAATTCTAGACATTAAAAACGAAATTTTAATGTTACAGTAAAAACAATTTTCTGATTACTGTATATCCTTGCATATACAGTAATATGTAAGTCTATATTACTTACTTCCCACTTGAAAGGACGAAATATAACCCATTTACGACTTGTCTCGTTTGGAGATCGGATCACGAAAGCAATTCGATCGAATGCATAGGATTTGCTAAAATCTACGACTTCCATCCTACTTGAAATTACCGACATGCCTCCAAGTGCTCCGTGAACTTCCTACAAACATAATATTACAAACATATAATAAGATACGTGAACAGTTTACATAACAGCTACGAAAACTAACTTGTCGATAAACCATGCCAATCATTCCGTTCCAAGTTCCATTTTTCTTAGAACCCCATTTTTTATCTGCAGGCCTCCTAACTTCGTAACTGAAAAAAAAAATTAGCAAAAATGCGCGCTTATTTATAAAGTTACTAAAAACGTTTTAATATTTATTAAGATCAACAAAGCTCACCTAAAATTTAAAAACTGACTTAGAGTATCCAAGAGATAAATATCAATTCCGGTTGGTTTCGGAATCTTTACGTTTTTAGAAGGTAAGTAAAATGGGAAATGCTGGAAAACGATCTCATGAAAGGTTATCCCATTGAATCCATAATGTAATTGATAAATTGGTTTACTCCTTACTTACCTTTTCTAGTGCAAATTTGAACTGTTTTCCTTTCAAATCTTTAATGTATCTAGGTTTTTGGTAAAACACCGACATTTTATTTTCACCACTCCAGTTCATAACCTTAAAAGAGATCGGTTGGATATTTTCTTCGCAATTTAATGTGTAAATAAAATAATTACGTTCTGTCTTATTAAATACAGAAAAGGCAATGTTTATCTCTCTATTTATTAAAATTGATACGGTTTCGTCGTTTAGAAACCATAAATTTTCCGATTTTACTAACCAGTGAGAATTCTGAGACCACAGCATCGGATTCTTACGCATCTATAAAAATAAAATAAAAATAAATTTTTGATAAATATGACATTATTATATATTATGTACAAGGAAAGTTTTAAAGTTTTACCATTTGTAAGAGAGTTTTAAAATTTTTCGACTCGACATCGATCACGGTTTGAAGCTTTTTCTCTTTTTCGTATAAAAAATCGAGAGAAGTTGACACTTGCATTAATTTTCCTGTGGAAGCGGAAAGCACAGCAGATGCCTTTTTCCTGTGGTGAAGTTGAAGGATAATTTCTTCGATAGCTATAATATCCGTTTAAAATTAAATTTTTTTTATACATCTTCTTTTAAAATTGCATTCAAGAATTACCTGTATCGTTTTCCACCACAAAAACAACAGAATTCCACTTTAAGTGAGTGAAAATAGAAAAAAGAAACTTGTTCCAAATTTTATTTTCGTTTACAAATCCAGAAGAGAGACGTAAAACATCTGGAACGATAAGATTGTAGACTGTCTGTTGCAACTCATCGCGGACAATCGCGTCGCGTCGCGTCCTACGCGTGCGTTAAGTCCTCTAGTCTATTCTTTCTTTTTATAAAATTATTTATCGATTATATTATAATTTTTACTGATAAAAATGTCAATTCAACATTAACATCTTTAATTTTTCAATGCATCTACTTAAATATAAATAAAATTATTTTTTAAAATGAATTTAAATCACCAACTGAAATGCATTTACGCTAACAATAAACGTAGGGATAAAATTATTTGAGAAGTAATAAAATTAACAAGCGAAAGATTAATTTGTTGACTATATAAATTAGATACGATGTCGCGTGTAATCCTATTTGATGGAGAAACATCACTTAATCCTATTTATCTTCGCTACATGTTGGCACATACATTAATTCACCTCCCAGTTTACCAAGTACTGTTTGTGATAATATTGTAAACCATTACCACTTCAACTTAAGGCCTTCTCCGCAAAGCCTCATCGCTACACTAAATTTCGAATTTTAGCATAAAATTTCGCTGCACGCTTGTTATACTTTACAAAAATAGCATAAAAACGAAAATTGCACAATAAATTTGCTATTTTTTTAAGCAGGATTGAGTAGAGTGTATACGCGATATCCTCTCCATCTTATACATTCGCATAATGGTATTACTAATGCTGTTTAATTTAATTTTTAACTCGAAATTAAATAAATTTCAGTAATAACTACGTGTATTAAAAATCCATTAGCCGATAAATTTTATTTTAATATTTAAAAAGCAATTTTAATTGCGTCAACTAAACTTTAAATTTTTTTAAAAAATTAAAAACAAAATATATTTTTAGTCAATAAAATTTTTAAACTCAGTTTTTTAAGACAGTCTGTAAACCAAATTAATTAATTAATTAATTAATTTTAAAAAAAATTTAAGATGTTATAAAACTTACATAATGTAAGTAGGACGGAAGCAGTCAACATAGTTGTTGTCATTTCTGTGCAGTTATAGATGCAACGAATGTTTAATGATCTGTTATGCAGCTAACGTTGTTCGATAGAGTGCACGTTTTTGTTTACTTTTTTCGAAGCTAAGGAAAAAATATTTGACAGAATTTTCAGCTAATTCATAAACAAATTTTATACAAATTTCCGTCAAGTTTATTTATTTTTAATTACTCAATTCTGACAAAGAGTGATTATGACTAAAAAAAATTAAACTGGTGGAATTTTCATTGATATTTCTAATACAATATATATATATTTTTTTCATGAAAACTAAGCTTTCTATCAGCAATAGCGCTAAAACTTTTGGTATTTTACAATAAAAAACAATTAAACTGGTGGAATTTTCATTGATATTTCTAATACAATATATATTTTTTTTTTTCATGAAAACTAAGCTTTCTATCAGCAATAGCGCTAAAACTTTTGGTATTTTACACTTCGAATATTTAGGATATTTCTAAAAGTGTTTTTTACTTCATAAAAAATCGATTTAGAAAATCGATTTTATTTCTTTGCTATGCACTTAGTAAAATTGAAGTTGTGGTTAAATGAATAAAAAAATATTTATAAAGAAGAAATTTGGTAGTTCCCGATATATAATTTGGGTTATGGAATTAGCATTTAGGAATTTTTCTGTGGAATAATAAAAAACTGAAGTTAAAGAATTTGGGGTAACTGAACTGTAAACTTACTGGATTATTTCAGTGATAATGTGCATTCAATTGGTATTGAAAATATTCTTTCAGTTGGTTTAAAAATATCCTTATGAAATATTATTTTTCAATATCAATTCTTTCGATTACTTCAAAATATTCTTTCAATTCTTTTAAAATACTTTTCCACTTGGCCTAAAATATCCTTTCAGTTGATTTAAAATATTTTTTTCAATCTCATTTCTTTCGATTAGTTTAAAACATCTTTTCAATTGATTTAAATTATTCTTTAATTTGGTTTAAAATATTTTTTTTCAATACCAATTCTTTCAATTTGTTCAATAAGTAAGGAAAATGTTTTTCGATTGGTTTTTATTTTTTCAAACATTTTTTTCCCTTTTCAAACATTTTTTCCCTAATTAAATGTTCCAAAAGTGAAATTTTAAGTGAAGTGTTTTTATGGCAGAACATTTATTTATTTGTTTACTATATAAATTGAGGTCATTATCTGATCTTAATTTACACTGTAAACAAGAAAAAAAACCACATGATCTTATAATTAATAAATTAAAATAAAGTCTTAAGTAGTAAAAGTAGTCATTCTGTCTACTTTTACTGATGCTTTTTAAGCATAATTTTTAAATCGCGTAATGCATTTCTTATAGAAGACATAAGTAACTCAATGTCGTATTCAAGAAGCTTCTCTCTGATTTTCATAAGAGTAATTCCGGGCTCTTTCTCAACTGCTGCTTCTATTAGGCGAAGGACATCGGGATTAAGTAGTTTTGGTCTGTTCCCTGGTGGTCCATTGTTTAGCATCTCAAAATTATCCCTTCCGTACTTTCTAATTATGCTTTTTCTCGTATTCCATTTTATACCTGATTTCGACGGCGCCTCCTTTAACAGAAAAACTTTTTTCATACAATTTGACAAACAGTTCTTTTTTTTCCATAGAAACAACCTCATACTTTCCACTCTTCCTCCAACTCTGCATCGAGCAACGGAAGAGTTCGAGAATTTGAATCACTGCCAATCATGTTGTATATATATATATATATAAGTCAGTTTAAATTTTATATCAAAAGTCGCAGTCGGGAAACAACGAATAGACTTATGCATTATAAAGCGTTGCTTTTCCATCGAACGACACTTTTGCATATAGTTTAAATAAATTTATAAAAAGTTTAAATATATTTGCAAAAGGTTTAAATAAATATTCAAATGGCTTAAATAAATTTACAATAAGTTGAAATAAATATGCAAATGCTATATATATGTAAGAATAAAAAGATGTACAGGTACTCCTCACTTAACGACTGGGATTCGTTCTCACGACTCGGTCGTAGAACGAATTGGTCTGAAAGCAATAAACTTGTTCCTATATTAAAATATTGGAAGCAAATTTCAAATTAAAAATTTATATCTTAATTATGCACAAAGTGTACAGTGTTTTTCTTCAGTTTTTGGAACTACGAGCACGGGGAAATTTCAAACAAAAGTCGTAAGCGATGGATGCGTATGAGCAAAAATCAAATATTCCATTTAAAAAAAGTCTTAAGCACGAACGTAAGTTCGAGCAGTCGTTAAACAGGTAGGTCGTTAAGTGAGGAGTACCTGTACAGCTCTCTTCTTAATCAAGGTATATAGATATAAGGTAGAGCCACTTGGCTTCGCGAGAAACGGCTTCTGCGCATGACGTCACCATCGAGACACTTTCTCAGCCGCTATGGATGCCTATTTAAATTTTATTGTCTAAAAAATTCTGGTATTATTCAATTGCAAGTCAATCCAGGTTTACAGAATTAAAGTGGTTTTGGAAAATGTTTGAAAATCAAATTCTCATAAAGTGAGAACTAAATTATCATTGATTTAAATGGAAAAAATTATAATATGTTCCTAGTCCCAAAAATGTTGTTCATTTTTCATTGAAATATCCTGACATACCATCTAGTTACATAAATGATGGCAAAATTACATTAATAATTAGCTTTAATTTTCATAATGCAATCTAAAAAAGGCTCTGGCTATGTGGTAAAACACTCTCTTACTACATTTGAAGATTCAGTCTCAAATTTGGACTCCATATCTGTAGATTTTCAAGAGGAATTAGGCCTGGTCATTGAATCCCATCTTTAATCTTCTAGTTGATCCCATCATGAGTGTTGGCCAGCCTATGATAGCCTTTAAAAGTGGTTGCTGCCAGATTTATTACAGTATATCCAACCAAATACTACAGCCAAACCTCTTTTAGTGGAATAAGTCAGAATTAAATTTTACAAATGATTAATTTTTAATAACCACCATCTATTGAGTTAATAATTAATTAAATTTAGAATTTTACACTAAGGTGGCACTATCTAGTAATTAATAATTAGTGTGCATTTGAATATATAGTATATCCTATGTGCAATAAGACAGCTTAATAAAAAATTAATTTAACCATATTACTGACTACCTGTAACTTCACAAATCAACAGAGCATAGCAGTACAAATTATGTGCCGCTCATATTTATAGTAGGGGAGAGTGTCAGTTGAACGATTTAATTCAACAAACCAGAACCTGTTTTGAGAAAATATGGATCTGGATCTCAGATCCATAATTAAATCCAATATTTCAGGTTGTAAAGTAATGCTATATCATGCAGCCATCTGGTTGATACTGGAAGAAGTGAATTGGATTGTGGAAGATTGTCAGCTGAACTGAGACTCTCTTATAAAATCTGAGGGTTGAGATCTGGGTTTGATTCTGATTCTATGAGCAAAAAGCAAAACCATTTCACACAACAAATCTGGCTGTCTGCATTTTATATTAAAATTTGACAAAATATAGCCACATAGAATAAAATAGCATTTCAAATTTTAAATAAATATATATAAAATTTTTAAAAATTTGGAATCTTTCTATGAAAAATACCAGTATAATGTCTCTTATTTTTTTCACCCTTTAAATATTACTTCTCATTAATAAGGTTTACTCGAGTTTGAAACTTTCATTTATTATAAATTTCTCATAAAATCAGAATAAAGGCTTATTAAATCAAATTTTGGCACAAACTATATTTGCTCATAAATGCAGTCTCTCTTATATCATGATCTCATAAACAGAGATTGACCTATATACACTAGGTCCTCATTTTATGTTGTTTCACTATTACATTGTGAGTAAAAATTAAATTAATTAAAACATTAAAGTTTTTAAAGCAGCAGAATGGAATAAATTCTCATTTCTTACATTTCCTGCATAAGAAACAAGAAATATGTTGGAAACTTATAATGTAGTTGTAGAAAACCAGGTAACCACATTTTATATCATGCGTCTCAAAATCATTTTAATTCAATGACCATTTAATGAACCTGTAAGATTGCCACAGGCCACATCACATTTAAATTTTTTTTAAATTACATTTTATAATAAGGATTCAGAAATATATATAGGATAATTAAGCAATTAATAGTAATTATATTACAAAAATATATAATTACTACATAATTGCTTTTAATCATACATTTTTTTAAATTTAATTCCTCGCTATCAATCTTTAATGTTTTAGTAAGTGTTAAGAGTCACATTTTCTGTATAAAAACAAAAACTTTCATTAAAATTTTATAAACTCAAATATCCATAACTGCTTTTATTTTTTAAATAAGTTAATAACACAATAAATAAATCTTTAACAAGTCTGTTAGTGCGGCTTTATACACCTTCAAAGAGGTATTGTTAGGAACTTGATCATTGTATTTGTCTATCCAAAAAAATACAAGTTCTCATTTATGGCTTTTTTTTATAAGAAATTTCGCACAAAACAATATAGTCCTTGCAGAAAACACTTAGTTTGTGTTACCGATCTGAAAGATCACTGTCATCTGTATGTATACGTCTGATAAGGCCAATCAAAGAAAAATTGTATAATTACATTTCATTAAAATGTAATTATACGATCATAGTATATGATATAGTTACAAAGTGAGAGTTACTTTCTATTATCTCATAACATATATCTCATTTTCATTTTAGTTAAGAGCATTAGGGGCAAGGAAAAATCACATCAAGGGCTGGCCAGTTTGACACCCCTGTTTTATATGAATGCTAATTTAAGTCCATTATATTGTTTAAGAACACAATATTAAACTGTATTGCAATAAATCAGTCAGTCAGATTCATTGTATTGAAATGCTTTGACTTTTCAACCAGAGAATCTGGGATTAAATCCACTTAGAAAAATTTATTTGAGGGTCTGAGAGCCTGGCTTATCTGACCCATACTTGTATAGTCTGGCTGGTCTAATTGGGTATAATTGATATGTGATAGGAATGACTGTTATTAGTGAATGATTGAGAACTGATGTTAAGAAAATCTAATCATGGACATAATATCTGTGAATTCTAAGATGTCGTTTATTAAAAAATAATTTTCTTTCCCATAAATTTCGAGATATAACTGCTATGTAATTTTTTCAAATTAAAATTTACACTTAAATTATTCTTTTCATTCATTTCATTCCATTATTGAACAATATAGTAGTGACTAAATGATGAAAATTACTAAATAGTATTAATTCTAGTACTAGAAAGAACGCACTCTAGGAAACATAACTCTGAAGGCTGGGTCTCACAGGTGTAAAATGTGATGTAAATATGTTGGCAAATCGACCTTGATGATGTCACTTCCTGCATATTGCTAGACACTGTGTCATTAAGCCGGAGATAACTTTTCTTCAACTTTATGTGCTGTGCCAAGAGTACATTGGCCATTTGTCCAATCAGAAGAAAGATTGTTTTATTTCGTAATTCAATGTGGCAAGTAAAGAAGATACCATGTGTGTGTTCAATAATGGAGCATTTTTGGAAGAAATGAGAAAATATCGATTTGTTTATGATAAAAAAATGTCTGATCATGATGATGAGCTATCCATGTTGAATCATCTAACTTCAAATGATATGTCACGCGACATAAGTAAGCGATGTCACTTATTTATGTCGCATTGTATGCTTTCGATCTGAACAGCAGTACTGTTGACGTTTTGTGCGCAATGTATTACGTTTCATGTACGTTATATTTTGTGCGTGACGTTGCATTTTACGCCTATGAGACCTAGCCTTGACTTATAACACTGTCTTGAGTTTGTCACGCGACATAGTAAGCGATGTCACTTATTTATGTCGCATTGTATGCTTTCGATCTGAACAGCAGTACTGTTGACGTTTTGTGTGCAATGTATTACGTTTCATGCACGTTATATTTCGTGTGTGACGTTGCATTTTACGCCTATGAGACCTAGCCTTGACTTATAACACTGTCTTGAGTTTTCTGGTTTCAGTTTGTTGGATGCCCTTTGTTACCGTAGTTATTCTTAAAAATATAGCATTTTTAAATAATAATAAAATTAAAAATTTTGTAATTAAATTATTGAATATGTAGAGTTAAATATCTCCAAAGAAAATTTTTAATAAAATGGATTTCAGTTGTATATTACAGTTCATAATAATATCTTTCAAAGCATATATAATTTATGATCTTTTTTTTATGTATTATTCTAAAATTATAAAGATCACAAAATTATTCTATTAATAAAAATATTCAAAATTTCGCATTTGAGATAGTAATAATTTAAATGCATTCTAAATATATTAGCATTTTTCATGTTATTGAGATATATTAAGATCAATTTCCATTCAGTATCATTCAATCTTTTATAGACATCTAAAATTTTTCTTAAATTCACAAATGTTTTAATGGTTTGCATTTTTCAGATTAAGTATTTATTTATTTTAAACAAATTATTTACTAGATTATTTTGGTTTGAAATTATTTTTAATAAATGATTTGAAATCTACTCTCTTCTCTTTTACTTTCTTTAATCTTTTTTTAAAGTCCTTATTCAAATTTAGAATTGGGACTTTAAAAGGAAGGAATAATAAGAAAGAAAATTTAAAGGCAGATATAATTTACAAACCTTAGAATAGTTGAAATATGCAGCAAAGTTTATTTTTCTTTAAACTGCCTTTCTAATTTGTGTTACATTAATTAACTCTAATTATTGAAGTAACTCCACTTCTCAGTAAAATCTTGAAATCAGTCATCATTAGTTTTTAAATACCACAATTACTAAATATAATGGTGTTAATGGAAACTTGCTAAGTCCAAGGACTGAACGTGTTTTCAAATTACACTTTGTTCTTCATTAGAGGAAAAATTAAATTTATTTTGATTTAAGTATTAAAATACAGTTGATTCTCGGTATTCGTGGATTCCCTATTCACATATTCGACTATTCCCAAATTTATTTGTTCCCTTAAATTTATTTGTAATCAAAAATTCGATTTCACAGCATTTTCGCGCTTATTTGCGGATTTTCGTTAGCCGGCAAAAATACTGTTATAAATGTTACTATTACTCATAATCTCTGTCATTCTGCCTGAAAAGTCTTATTACCTATCTTTGCTCATTCCACAGATTGCAGGTAGGCCAAAAGCTTATTCTTATCGTCTGCAGATCCCACAGAATAATATGATCCTATGCTTAAATGCAGCTTCAAATTTAGGTGCTTAACTTCTTGCACATTTATTCCTTATGATGAGATTTTAAAAAATCTGAGGCAAAAAGCAATGCAGACAATGCTGATACAGTTTTTCAACGCAATTCAGGAAGACAATGTGTCAGCTGTCACATCAAACAAAGATCTCCATTAAAACTAAGATTTTTATTTACTATATAGTTAGTGTTTTAAAAAATTAAATAAAGATTACAGTAATTATAATACTGTATATAGTACTGCACATTGCATATATTGTAATTATTCCTAAGTAATGTAATACACATTGAATAAGGTGTCTTTAAACAGAAAAACACAGATAAAGCAAAGATGAAAGTGTTGAGAAGAAACATTCGCAGGAACCTAACTCTATTTTCCATTGGCACAATGTTCAGTATTCACTAAGAATTTACAGAATGTAACTACTGCAAATAACAAGGGGAAGTCGTGTTCTGTAAATGGGGAAGTTCAAACATTACTTTTATTACTTCATGGGGAAGTTCTGGGACCTTTCCCATGAGTACATTATACTCATGGGAAAGACCCCAGAATATGTATTTAATCATTCCAAATGAACTATTAAAATTCAGAAAAATGACTTTTAACAATAGACAAAAAGTCCCCAGAAACTTAAATTTTTAATAATATGATTTCATTTAATTTATTTGTAATCAAAAATTCGATTTTCACAGCACTTTCGCGCTTATTTGCGGATTATCGTTAGCCGGCAAAAATACTGTTATAAATGTTACTCTTACTCATAATCTCTGTCATTCTGCCTGAAAAGTCTTATTACCTATTTTTGCTCATTCCACAGATTGCAGGTAGGCCAAAAGCTTATTCTTATCGTCTGCAGATCCCACAGAATGATATGATCCTATGCTTAAATGCAGCTTCAAATTTAGGCGCTTAACTTCTTGCACATTTATTCCTTATGACGAGATTTTAAAAAATCTGAGGCAAAAAGCAACGCAGACAATGCTGATACAGTTTTTCAACACAATTCAGGAAGACAATGTGTCAGCTGTCACATCAAACAAAGATCTCCATCAAAACTAAGATTTTTATTTACTATATAGTTAGTGTTTAAAAAATTAAATAAAGATTACAGTAATTATAATACTGTATATAGTACTGCACATTGCGTATATTGTAATTATTCCTAAGTACTGTAATACACATTGAATAAGGTGTCTTTAAACAGAAAAACACAGATAAAGCAAAGATGAAAGTGTTGAGAAGAAACATTTGCAGGAACCTAACTCTATTTCCCATTGGCACAATGTTCAGTATTCACTAAGAATTTACAGAATGTAACTACCGCAAATAACAAGGGGAAGTCGTGTTCTGTAAATGGGGAAGTTCAAACATTACTTTTATTACTTCATGGGGAAGTTCTGGGACCTTTCCCATGAGTACATTATACTCATGGGAAAGACCCCAGAATATGTAAGTTCTGAGGCCTTTCCCATGAGTACATTATACTCATGGGAAAGGCCCCAGAATATGTATTTAATCATTCCAAATGAACTACTAAAATTCAGAAAAATGACTTTCCTTTTAACAATAGACAAAAAGTCCCCAGAAACTTAAATTTTTAATAATATGATTTCATTTCAAGAACTTCTAACATGAAAATTAACTAATATAATAATTTTATCTTTAATAAACACAAAAAAAATTCCCATAACAAATTTATTGCCAACAGTAATAACAGTTTGTTTTTTTTACCACCCTGTTGGCAGGATTAGGAAAATGCTCTACACATGCTCAAAGGACTGAGTAAGTTTTCATCATTACTGCTCTCTGGACTGAGTAAGTTTTCAAAAGCAAAGCAGGACTCAAGTGTCCCATACACATCGATTGGCATGGTTTTGGGAACAAACCGGCTTTAATAAGATAGATCACTTCAATAGGAGTATGTATTTACATCAAATAAAAAAATGATCAAAATGGACTGAATGTATTTTGAGATCACACTCTTCAATTGCTCCTTTATATGGGAACAAACTTTCAAGTTATTTTTTTTTATTTTTTCTATAAGTAAGCAACCTAGTATCACTTTCATACTTCAGTTTTTGTTTTTTATATGAAATTTGTGTTCTATAAAGAATATCAGCGTTGTGGAAATGTTAGAGGAATATTTTGTAGACATTGTAATTGATAAAAAATTAAAATACAATGAATCTGCTTAACCTGATAGAGAGAAAACTGTAAAATATTTCAAAATATTAATTATTTTTATTTCAAAAACATTGTTATTTTTTCTGCAGAATATGAAATATTTATCTCCTTACCCTAAAAATTTTTTTCTGGCAGAATCCTCTCTCTCTTTGCTGATATCCTTCTTCTAACTATATAAAAAAACATGTCTGAAATTTCTAATAAAACTATATCTTCAACTTTTACATACTAACCAAACCTCAAGGGAACTTTTTAATCCAAATCCTATACTAATCAGCCATATATTTTAACGGATAATCTGTTAAAAATCAAGGGATTAAAATATGGCTGATTAGTATAGGATTGAACTATATCTTCTATCCAATAATTATAATCTTTAGACTTGTTTTTCCATGGTCATGGTAAGGGGATTGTATGCATCACTGATTTTCTGAATTATTGTTAGTTCAATTTTTCCATAATAGATAGAAGTTAAAAACAAGATAGATGGTAGATGGTGATTGAAGCCCTTCTGCCAGACTATGCAATGTTGGATGATTGCCAGCATAATGCAATTGTATTTTGATTATCAGAGCTATAAAAATTGACAGCCAAACTGTCAAACATAGCATAATTTTTGACCTGAATAATGGAAAGGAATATAGAAATGGATATGCAGATGGATAGAGATACTGTATATGGAATATGAATATACAAATGAAAGGGAATGAACAAGAGTTTCTGAACAAGATGTGCAGTATAAGCTGAATGTGTTCTGTCTGAATAAGATATCTTAAAAGGAATGGTTATTTGAATTATATGAAGAATTTCCTTGTGGAACTTAGACGGAAGATAATGAGTGATTTAGAAGTGATATGGGTATATCAAAGTATATTAAAAGGAATGGGGATTTGAATTATATGAGGAATTTTTTTTTGGAACTTAGACGGAAGATAATGAGTGATTTAGAAGTGATATGGGTATATCAAAGTATATGAGTGATAGAATGATAGGGATGAGGATAAATATGGTCCTACAGAGAGTTTTTAGTTGCTATATATGATTTTGCAAATAATATAACTAACAATGAGAAAAACGAATTATGATGTTAACTTAAAGACATGCT
The DNA here is from genome assembly GCA_000484575.1 of Olivierus martensii. NCBI lineage: Eukaryota > Metazoa > Arthropoda > Arachnida > Scorpiones > Buthidae > Olivierus > Olivierus martensii. Next base: position 41,503 of record AYEL01086887.1, read on the forward strand.
TATTGAATGCCCTGGTTATGAACAAGTAATTGTGACAGATAATTTGAAATGCTGTATTGGTGTGCAGAGAAATAATATATTGGGTTGTCCAGAAAGTTCGTGCGTTTTTTTAATAAGCAAATAAAACAAAATTTTCAAATTTAAAGAATATTTTATTCAGTAAAATAATTTCAGTTTGAATTTACAACCTTTTCCCATCGAGTTGGTAGTTTTTTGATGCCATTTTCAAAAAATTTTTGGTTGTGACTCAAAAAATAATTTTAAGTGCTTTCGACTTCAGCAATATTTATAAATTTTTTCTCTTGTAGAGAATTTTGTAGTGATCAAAAGAGATAGTAATCTGACGGCGCAATGTCTGGCGAATATGGAGGGTGAATGAGAACTTCCCAGCAGAACTCCTTTAACTTTGTTGTGTCATCATCGCTACGCACAGCCTAGCGTTATTGTGGTAGAAAATAACAATTTTTCTGTTCGCTAGTGATGGTAGTTTTTCCACAATTGCCTTTCTTAAATTGTCCAGTTGACACGACCTAGTGTTATTGTGGTAGAAAATAACGCCTTTTCTGTTCGCTAGTGATGGTCGTTTTTCCACAATTGCCTTTCTTGAATTGTCCAGTTGACTAAAATATTTGTCTGCATTGATAGTTTCCTTGTTTTTTAACAGCTCGTAAAAAATTATGCCTTTAAAATCCCAACAAACACTGAGCATGACCTTTTGTTGGTGAATGTTTGGCTTTAGTGTTGGAAATGCTGGCAAATTTGGTTTAGATCAGTGTTTTTTTTTCCCAATTAATAATAAACAGCTCTAAGGCAGGAAACACTATAAATACTTTAATGCCTTAGAGCTGTTTATTATTAATTGGGTCTAAAAAATAGGCAGTGTAAGAACTGAATTAATTTGTGTTTTTTTTTCTCTCCATATTGTCATATAGGATCCATTTTTCATCTCCAATCACAGTTCTTTCTAAAAACGGCTCAAACTTAAGACGGGCCAGCAAAGAAACGCATGCTGCAACTCTATCCATCCGATTTTTTTCAGAAAGTTAATACGGCTCAAACTTAAGATGGGCCAGCAAAGAAACGCATGCTGCAACTCTATCCATCCGATTTTTTTCAGAAAGTTAATGGGGAACCCAAACATTGTACTTGCTGTTCCATCCCATTGATTTTAGATGGTCATCAATGGTTGTTTTGGATACATTAAGTATATTTTTTAATTTTTTTTTTTTGTATAGATCATACAGGATATAAATATTCCTTAAAAGTTAATTTCTTATTGTTACTCTAGCTGCATAAGAATAGAAAAAGCATTATAAATAATTTCACGATAGTAAACATTCATAGATTCTGATTACTTGTTCAAGATTTATTCAAAATATAAAATTCTTTCTATAAAAAATAATCCTTCTACGTTTTGTTAACATGCTACCAAAGTATTACGCAAGTAGAATCGTTAGAACAATTATAATTTTACTAAAAAAAAGCGATACGTGAATTTTTATAAAGCAAAACTTTCTAAAATTTATATTGAAAATTATGAATGATAATTTTTTCCTTGATTAATTTTGTATTTAGTTTAATGCTCGCCTTAACAAAAGTAAAAACTGAATAGAGAGAGAGAGAGAGGAGAAGAGGGAGGGATGGAGCGACGAGGAAGGGAGAAAAAAGAGAAAGTTGCAAATTTTTCAATAAAAGTTTTAACTATGTCACCGGATTGGGAAGCGATCAGTCAACTTTTATAAAAGTTTCATAAAACGTAAATATTGGCATTGGTAGCAATTAGCCTTAATTAACACTAAACTAGTTAGTTGGAGAACAGAAGTGATCAGAAAAAAATATCCACAACCCCCATTAATGGAGTAGCCAGGCCCAAAGTGTAGCGCCGTAATTTTCCATCTTCAATAAAATCTAATCTGGTGGAAAATTAATCAAAAGGTGGCTAAAAACCGCCAGAAATTCGATAGAAAATCCTGCAAAGTAAATCTAGAAGATCGATATATTATGTTGATTTTTTGCCATATTTTTTTTTATTTGTATACATATTTTACTGGTGAAAGATTTACGAGCTAATATTATTTTTTTCTTCCACACAAAAATAAATATATATATATAAGAACTCATACCTCTCTTGATTATTCTTTTTTTTTCTGTTAAAGGTTAATAATAAATTGTTAAGTTTAATCCATTTTACTAAGAATGCATAATTGAAAAGCAATTAAGTAAATTCAATGCTGACGCCATGAGAGCGATAAAAAATGGCAAACTCTCATTTTTTTTTTTTTTTGAAAGATTTTATAAAAAAAAATCAATCGAAGAAATGGTCAGAGAATAATAATTACTGTTCTGATAATAATAGAAGTTAATGTAGTAGTTGATAACATAATTAGATTCGATACAAACGAGATTTAAAATTTAAAAGAATCCTTTCTCAAAATTCTAACTGAATTATTTAAATTGTATCTCGGAATTTTTTTTTTCCTTTCGTTTATTTATTCTGCGATAAGCCAACTGTAAATCACATAAACGCTATTGTATTAGCACGTATCTTTCCTTTCTTCTACAGTAACAACCGGTTTTTATTCAGAAATATATAAATGTAAATTTATGTTTATATCATTGTATGAAGAAGTAAAGCACTTAAAAATAAAGACGTCATGAAATAATTATTACGTCACACGTTTTATTAACTGATAGTTACGTCAACGTTTTGCAATTGATCACATTTCAGCCAATCAGAGGACATCATCAAACCATAATTTGTTATTTTACAGTATATGTTTGAAAAAATTTTACGCTATGATACTTTTGTAGCAATAATAATAGAAATAACTTGGCATCTCTGTTGAGGTATTCTATTAATTATATAAATTCTGCGATATGCCAATTGTAAATGATATAAATGCCACTGTATTAACACGCATTTTTCCTTTCTTCTACAGTAACAACTGTTTTTTATTCAGAAATATATAAATGCAAATTTATGTTTATATTGTTGTATAATAACAGAATTATATATTTATATGACGAATTAAAGTACTTAAAAATAATGACGTTATGAAATAATTGTTACGTCACACTTTATTATCAATTGATTGTTACGTTATACACATTATCATTATAAAATGATTGTTATGTCACACATATTATTAGCTTATTCTTACGTCATACACTTTACTACAATAATATTATTAACTGACTGTTACGTCACACATAATATTATTGTTATTATTAACTGATTACTACGTCACATACATTATTATTATTATTATTAACTGATTGTTACGTCAACGTTCTGAAATTGATCATATTTCAACCAATCAGAGGACATCATCTAATAGTAATTTCTCATATTACATCATTATATGTTTGAGAGAATTCTACGCTATGCTACTGCAGCAATAGTGATAGTAATGGCCTGGCATCTCTGTTTGGGTTGTTATTTATTATATAAATAAATTGCATGTTGTTACTGTTGCCGTGCATTTATGTAAAAGCAATAAAGAAAGGAAGAACTTATATCCAATTTGGTAAAACATGATTATCGTTAAAGTCGTTCAAAAAGAATTTGATTGAGTTTATAAAATTGGTTAAATTACTAGTATTGCATGATTTAATATAGCCATTAAACAACAGTGGAGTGACTTATAAAGGAATTTTCTTTCTAGGATTTGTTATCACACAATCACAGTTGTAATATATGGTGTGTCAGTTCCTTCTGTTTGCAAGCCACTTGATTCGCTCTGTTTTATTTGATAGTTTAACGTTTCTTTACAGATATCCAGAACTTTATCGATAACTCTAATCTACAGCTCCACACTACAGTCTAGAGACATAAATTAGAAATCTAAAAAGAGAGAGCGAGAGTGAAGTAAAAAAATAAAATAAAATACCATATACCAATAAGCACAGAAGAAATATTCAAATTACACTCGAGATTTTAAATTAAAAATGCTATTTAATAATATTTCTTGAATTTATCTTGCGTGTTTTTTTTTTCTATATTTATGATAAGTTAGTTGTAAAAAAAAGGAGGAAAGAAAGGAATGCATCGATAGGAGCCACATGGGACTACTTAATGCTGTGACAGACATGTCCTTCCATTCTAATACAAGAAGGATGTTCGTGTATCTTCAGTTACTTTGCTATAGCATAGTCTGTAACATGTTTTGCTTGACGTAGCTATCAACACGGGAAACAACCGGATATTTTAACTTATATAAAAGTTGATACAACGTTATTTGATATATTTATTGAGTTTAAAATTAATTATGTTATCGCTGTCAACTGCCGAGATATCGAAATTAGATACGAAAGTGAAAATGTGTCTAGATTTTTATCGAGTACTTTATAACTTTACTTTTAAAACATTTCCAAAAGAAAGGAAACTTGAATTTTTACTTATTAAAATATCCTTCTAACGTTTAAGCTTACGGAGAAATTTGTTACTCTAGTAGCTTGCTTGGCTTATTAAAATTTATTGATTTTCGTCCATTTCTTAATTGACTTCTGGATATTTATGTTTCTTGGTCAAGGGATTTAACATTTGCCTCTATGAAGTCTATAAATCCGATCGATATGGTATTTTCGTCGGAATATTCATTCTACGTTGCTCTAGCCATTTGAAGTGAATCTTAAATTTTTCGATCTACTTTATGCCAAAATCAATTCATTGATATAGAAACAAAATTTTATCATGAATAAAATAAAAGTATCTCTAAATCATACAAGTTGAAAAGGATAATATTGATAAACCATAAATTATTGATAAAGGCAACAAGCAAAATTAAATAACGTCTGCTTAGTAAGGACGAAAGATCTTCCTCTCTCGTTTTTTTTCTTTCTTCTTCTTGACTTATCTTGTTTTCTGGCTTGAATTTTATTCCAGTTAGAAATTGAGAAAATGCAGCAAAAATTTTCTTTTATGCTTCTTCAGCAACAGAAGAGCATTCAGTTTCCAAAGATTTTTAACTACGAACTGACTTTCTATATAAGTTATTCTGTGAAGTGTCTCTCCCCTAATTGACTTAGATCTATATCTTCTCACATTCATATCACATTCTTGGCATCCTAGCCGTATAAAGGGTATCAAGATATCTGAGTATGGCCAACTCGGTTTGGAAACTTAAATCAATGAAAGGAGAAAAGTGGAAAGGGTTTCTGTTGCTTTGAAGATATTTATATCCGTCTCTTCAGACATATTTAATAGTGATAAATATAAACAGAAAAAATTTTATATAAAACTTGCTATATTACCGAAAATATTTTTTTAATAATTAAAAATAAAAGTATATACATGTTATAAATATTAAAAACATTCTGAATGCTATAAAAGGTTTGAATATTTTTATTTAAAAAAAATTCACATAAAGATTAATGATTAAAAACTTTAGAGGAACATAAGAATAATAGATTGATAATAGAATAAAAAAAATAGATATATTTTTTAGTCTCTGTTCTAAAGAAGAACTAAAAGAGTTTGCAGGTAGAGCTAAAAAGAAACTAGTAAGAGAAGAAGAAGGAAAAAATGATGTAGAAAACAAGATATCAAAATCTGTGGGTTAAGCGTATAGAAAAATAACAGAAGACTCTGATTTTATAAATAAAATAAGTACTCAATCCGAAACATTTTGGCTTAAAAAAAGCTAAAAAAAAGGATTTCTGAATCTATAACAGAAATTATTTGTAGGATTCGTAATTCGATAACTAACCAATTTCAAGGATCATTGAGTAATAGGTTAACAAGATAGGTTATATAGGTATCTTGGGAAATGCAAACAGTTCCAATAAGATAAAGTAGTTTTATAAAAGGAGAAGTTGTTGAATTGAGTGTTGCACTATTTCCTAACCAAGCGTTTCTTTTTGCAGCTGGAATTTCTCAGAGACTGCAAACTGAAGCTATAGCCTCCTGTATCGAAATTCCTGTTTGTCTTTGTTTCCGTCGCGGCTTTCAATCAAGCTCCACATCCCACATCAATCCGAATCCAGTAATCCAACGACCACATCGCTGGTCAACAACGAAAATTGTATTTACACAGTTTCCCACCGATGCTTTATTGAAACGTGCCAACTGCTTGTGAGCATGCTCAAATCTTTTTTTATTTTCTATACCAAGATTGCACTTCTTATTCTTTTCTTTACAATTTGACATTTTCTACCTATTTCTGAAAACCGTCACAATATTTTTTTTTTTTAAATACTTTTCTTCACTTTAAATTCAGTTAATTATAAACGACTTATTTAAATTTTTATGGGAGAATTTTAGTAACTCATAAAAATTATATATCGCTATCAACTTAAATTAAGCGTCATTAAAATATTTTATATTTATTATACATATGCAAAAAATATATAAAATAATTTCAAAATATATAACTCACATGTTTAAAAAATGAATTTGTTTTAATCAAGTAAATCACTTTCAAAATACGGTAGCACTTTCGACTTATAATCCAAATTATTTATTTTAAAAATTTAATAAATTTAAAATAAAAAAACTGATCGATTTTTAGATGCAATAAATCATAATAAAAGTGGACAAGATGAAATTTATCAGATTTAAAATGAGATAGATAAGATTTAATACAGAAAAAATGAAATTGACATGATTACAGATGAAATAGATCAAATTAATCATAGACAAAATGAAATTTATCAGAATATAGATGAAATAGATCAAATTAAAAATAGATTAGATGAAATTAACATGAGTATAGACGAAATAGATCAAATTAAAACTAGACAAGATGAAATGGATTAAATTAAAAATAGAAAAGATGAAATTGATCAGAATATAGATTAAATAGATCATATTAAAATGGATGAGATGAAATTAACATGATTATAGATGAAACAGATCAAATTAAAAATAGACAAGATGAAATTTACATTATTAAAAATGAAATAGATTAAAAGTAGACAAAATGAAATTTAACAGAATATACAGTATACATATTAAATAAAAATGTACAGTATGAAATTAACGTCATTATAAATGAAATAAATTAAATATAAAATGGACTGAATGAAATAAACAAAATTAAAATTAATTACCTAGTACTTTCGACAATCTAGGTACACCGACTCATTATGACTAGCTCATAATTTTAAAAATTCGATCTGTATCGTTTGTAATCTGTTCATGTGCTTTTTAAAATTAGATAACGTGAGAGTTTATTTAATTTAAAAATTTTGAAAAGTATATTAAACAATTTGAAAACTTTATTCAAACAATAAAAAAAAAAAGACTCAAGCTGTTAAAAAATTGCAGAGACTATATATAAAATTATGATAATTAAAATTTTAACCCCTAATTATTATTTAAAACAATTCATATAGTATTTTATGTGATAAAATTATATTAAAAATGATTAATCAAAAATAATTTATTTTTATAATAAATAAGTCAAAGATAAAGAGAAAAATTAAATTAAAAAAAAAAAAAAAAAAACAGTTTTAGATACTAAAATTAAGATGTAAAAATTAATTAATTATTTAATTAAAAACATTAACATTTTGATGTGAAATTGCTTTAAAACTTTCTTTAAATAGTATCCACTTAAGAAACATTAAATTATATAAGAAGCCCCTTTTCTTAGTTAAAAAATGTATTTAAAAAATGAAAAAACATTTAGGAAAATTTAAAGAAATAATATTGCATTATGAATAAAACTAGACATTATTTAACAGGTCTTATTATTGTAGAAATTTAAGATGTCATTTTTTTTTACTTTTTTTTCTCTTTTTGCTAATTTGAAAAAGCCAATCTAGAAAAAGAAGAGACAAAATGAACAAATAAGAGTTAAAGACTTTAACTCTTTTTTTTTTTTTAATTTTTTTTTACCTTTTTTTCTCTTTTTGCTAATTTGAAAAAGCCAATCTAGAAAAAAGAAGAGACAAAATGAACAAATAAGAGTTAAAGACTTTAACTCTTTTTTTTTTTTTCTTTTTTTTTCATTTTGTTTTAAATTTCAAGAAAACAAAACCACTATCATCATTTCCACTGTTCATTATTCTATTAAATCCCTGTTAGAAGTAAAAAATCAAGGTACAGAAAAAAAAAGCACATGGCTCATTACCCATTCTATTACATTTTAGACAATTTAGTTTCATTTTCGAGTAGAGGGGATACATAAAGTGCAGGAAGTGGAGAGGAGGTTAGAAAAAAAAATATTCTCTTTCTTGGGATATAGTTTGTTCGATAAATTATAGCAGTTTGCTCTCTAGCGAGTAGAAAATTAATAACATGTGGACCACTAAGCACATACTGAAAAATCAACTGTAATGAAGTTATAGCTCATTGTATTTAAGACACAGATGGTCTTGTCAGAAAGAAAATAATTTACTTTCTAGCTTTTTACAGATGAAAATTTAAATATATTTTTATAACATTACATAAATTAACCAAAGAAAAGCATTTAAAAATTATAAAAGTTAAATGATTACGTTTCTTTAATTTTTAGAAAAAGAAGTAAAAAAAAAAAAAAAAAAAAAAAAAAAAAAAAAAAAAAAAAAAAAAAAAAAAAAAACAAAAATTGCTAACAATACTTATATTGCGAATACGTAAAAATTTCTTTAGGATTGACTATATATTTTAAGGAGCGGAAATTATAAGGTTTGCAATTTATTTAAATGTACAACAATTTAAGGAAATTCAATTTGTGGAATTATGTTTATTATTGATAATAAAAAAAAGTAAATAAATTTTAAATAAGTATTTGTAATTGCATTTTTTTTTCCTCGAATTTTTTTTATTATTTTGGTTCCTTTTTTTTGTATCATTAGTGTATCTCCATTATGATATAGGATTAAAATACAGTCGTGTTCGATTTAGTTTACTTTTCTTTTATTCTTTAATTTTATAATAATGGAGTAATTATAATTTTTAAAGCACATTTAAAATAAAATAAAAGGGAGATATTAAAAAATAAATAATTATTCATATTGTCGAGTTATTTTTATTTATTTTTTTCAAAAAGTGTTCATTAAGGATCAGCAAGGATCAGCTTTGTTATATTTAAATTTGAACTTTAGTTAGGTTAGTGTAGTTAAGCCGCCATTTTTTTCAAAAAGTGTTCATTAAGGATCAGCTTTGTTATATTTAAATTTGAACTTTAGTTAGGTTAGTGTAGTTAAGCCGCCATATCTCTCCCCTTATAGATACACTATATCCTTCGGCCTGTGATGGCCACTTTTAGAGCCCATCACAGGCTGGCAACATCCATGATCGGATCAACTGGAAGATGAAGGATGGGGTTCAACAGGCCAGGGCCGGATTCCTCCTGAAAAACTGGAGGTGTGGGATTCGGATTTGAACCCTGATCCTCCAGGATGGTTAAACACAGCTTTATCACGCTACCATCTGGCTGACAAATTTGAACTTTGACACCTCTTTAATTGGACAATAGGTTCCTAATTACGCAAATTAATTCTGTTCAAAAATTTTCGTGTAAACTGAAAACCACTTAAATTCGATATATACGAATACGCGCTTCGATAAACGGAAAAGCTCGATAAAATTAATCATCGTACTGTAAACATGGGCGTGCAAATTTTAAACCACAAGTGATTTTTTAAATAAATTTTTATGGTAATCAATCGCATATAAAAAGACCTATAAAAAAAGACCACAAATAAAAGGACTTACAAAAAAATTTCAGAGATACGTATCTGCATATTCTCCGAAACTCCTAAACTCGAAACCGCATAAATCGAGAATATAATTTATTTTCTAAGATAGGATTATAGCGAAATATTTTTATTTATTTTATTTTTTTTTTTTTGGACAGCTTGCTAAATTGCAGCTGGTCCCAATGCTATTTACTTGCATGAAAATAGTGTGTCCAATACCCACTCTATGAACTAGTATCATTCATATACACTCTTGTACTTTATTAAATGGAAGAATAATATATTTTTTATTTTTAATATAACCGAATTTCGCGATATATATATATATATAATTTTGTTCAAAATAATCATTTAATAGAAAAGAATGTCGTATTTTCTGACATAAAATTTCCATTCGAAAACAGATTTTTTATTAAAATTTATATTTCATTTTATTTAAGGTAAACACTAAATAAAATATTATAATTTTATTTAAATATTTCGGTAATAATACCTTTTTAATTTTTGTGAAAAATAGTTTAATTTTTTATAATGTAGAGTAATGTATTATTCTACATTATATAAATAAATATTGTATAATGCACATATATAGTTCTTAATCATATGAGTTAAAATATATATTTTTAACTCGATTAAGAAAACAAAATTAATATTTGAACTGATTTTATTAAGAATAATTTTAAATTTTTATCATTTGAACATGTATAACATAAAAATATCTTCTTCATAAAAAGTTTTCCAAAGAAACTAAATTTTTTTAATGCTTTGTATACTAAAGCAACAGCTTCAGTAAAAATATATACATTATACTGCATATATTTTTTACTGAAGCTGTTGCTTTAGTAAAAGCTTCAGTAAAAATATATACATTATACTGCATATATTTTTTACTGAAGCTGTTGCTTTCAGAAAATTTTGTCTACTATATTTTCTATATTTTTTAGGCATTTAAAAAACGTGTTAATCATAGTTTCCTTATTTTTGGATGGGGATAAAAATAAATTAATTTTGCTTCAAAATAAAATAAATGCAGAATAAATAATTTTAAATTCTTGATAAATTTAAATTAATTAAAACTACTGTAAAAATATATATTTTAATAATACTTATTAATATACTATGTTGATGTAATATTAGAATTACTGTAGAAAATTTTCAAATATTATAATTCTAATATTACTGATAATGCTATGATGAAGCGAAAAATTTACGTTTGAATTTCCAAACTAATATAGAAAATGACATTATTTTCTGTACAGACAAGATAAATTATTCAAAAATTAGATAACTATGTTATAAGAATCACTATAAGAAATTTTATTAATCTACTTTAAGAAATAGTATTGAAATTCTTATTTCTTTTTATATTTCGCCTTGTTTCACTTAATGCAAATTCTATTTTCACTCAACAAAATTTTGTACTGAATAGGAAAAAAAAATATGCAAATGATCGGTTTTATTTTAGATACAATATAGTTACTACAGCTACAGTCAATAGCTGATAAATTGAGCCATTGGTTATTTTTTTATATAAATATTGTAAGAATTATCGCAAAACTATCCATGTTTTATCGTTCTATATAATTTTTGTTATGCGTTTAATAATTTCATAAAATAAAAGTTCAGTGCTATAAATAAATTTACTAAAGCTGACTCTTATTAGCATTCCTAAATCAAATAAATTTTAGAGAGGAAAAATGAATCAAAAATATCAAAATTTTCGGTTTCAACAATCACCAGTTAGAAATATTCCTAGTTCATCGACATTTGAGTAATAATTCTTGTTGTAATAATTATTTTATATGTATGATGTTGAAATATCTCTTATAATGAAAGAAAAAGTTACATTTTAAAAACATGAAATCGAGAAAAGTACTTGAAAAGGATGGATTTGTAATAGATATGCTAAAACAAGTACGCATGGAAATTGTAAAATTCCTCTAATACAAACATATACCACAACAACAGAACAACGTTATGATGATTTTGTTATTTAAGAAAGTGGGATAAAGAAGACTTAAGAACTACAGACCTCTAAATCTCCTTTCAGTGTAATATACTTTTTTGGAATTACTCGACGAACATACTGACAAGTCCCTTAACAAATCATTGTCGGTCACAATTAAAGCAGATAGAATCTCAGGAAACTAAAATTGCTACTATTTAAACGCCTTTCTGCCCTCAATTAATATTAGTTTTGATAACCTATGCCATTTTGAATTAAGGAATTTCTCATTTGAATCTCTAGTTTATGATATGACGAGATTCTTAAGTAACTTTTCATTAATTATGCAAAATTGAATGATTAACTAAAGGGTTTATAATACAGTGTCGTAAACAGGAATAAGTCATTATTTATATTTTAAAATGATCTCATTAATACAAGTTATTGATTTTTAATTTAAAAATATATATATTTTTAAAAAATCATGACATCTCGTTATAATAATATAAAAACATGATACAGTCAAAGTTAGTATTGGCGTTCTAACCTCCAAAATAAAACAGTCATCAACAATTTAAAATTAATTAAGAATTTTTTTGTACCCAATATAAATTCAAATCCTCATTGTCTAGTCCCTCTAGAAAGACAATCTATTTAAGAAACAGACCACGATTTAACTGTAAATGTTAAATGGCCTCTAAACTAAATACCGTAAATTTATGCTACCACAGAATTACCTTTAAGAGTCAAATTTATCAGTCGTCAATTAAGACTTAAATAGTTAAAATACTTTCCTTGGAGACAACAAACAATTCTCCTGTTCACTCTGAAAACAGTGATTCAATAGCTGATTTCGTACTCCATCTGGTCACTAGTTACTGCAAAATTAGTATTAGGAGAGTAAAAAATCACTTATCAAAATTCTTCGTGACAAGAATATAAAATCTAAGAACCGTCTCTCATATAAACATGTTTCTACAGTTTCTTTTTTTTATATATTCTGTTTATATTACACCAGTAATCCACACGATTCCCAAATATCTGAGATACATTGACTTCTATCAAGCTACTAAATCCCAGCTTAGTCTATATAATAACAAATTTTTCACCCAAGCTAGAAAGCATATTTTATATATACTGTATATATGTATACCGTATATGCACTAACTTATTTATAAGTTGTTTCTGTCGGTATATTGATATCAAATAATTTCTGGATATTTATTGATATATACTGTAGAGTATTGCATTATTTATTTTTGATACAACATGTGCTTTTTGTAGCTAAATAAATACATATAAATAAATTTTAATTTTTTATATATCATATTAAATTATAAAATAATAATAATAAATAATTATTGATAAAATATCTTTATATTAAAATTCAGTAATAGAATTGTAATTACGTAGATAAAAAAAATAGTCAGCTGAATTATTAAACTTTAAATTAATTTTATAGTTTCGTTAAGTAAACATTTTAAGTGCTCAATATTAATGTAAACATAATAACATATATTTATTTAATATGAAACAGATCGATAAAATAAGCAAATCTAACAAAATTTTAAGTGTTACATGTGTAAATACTTATATTTCTGATAACTGTTTTTAAGTGGTTTCAGTAATTTCGGTTTTAGTAATAAACTGTCTTAAACAGGATCAAAGAATTTCGTAAATAGGATTAAATGGCTCATAAAACTTCTGTAAGAAGGGACAAACATCAAGTAATTTCCTATTAAACTGTACCGAACCATAGGAGAAGGAATGAAGTTTGGAAAATTTCTTAAGAATAATGAGGATTTAAATTTTATCGGTGTTTGTTTTATTCAGCTTTTAGTAATAGTAAAACTCCCATTCTGTTGCAAAATAATAAGTTAACTATAGTAAAAAAAAAATTCTAATTATGATTATATTAAATTCAAAAGTATTATATTAATTTCGGCTAATATTTTATATATTTATTTTTTTTTAATATATAAAATTTATAAATATTAAATATTTTATTTTTTGACTGTGCAAAAACGACAAGAATTTTATCCAAGCATTTTCTACTATGTATTAAACAGATCGGATATAAAATACTTTTTTTATAATTTAATAGAGTTGATCTTACTAAACATTTTGAGTATATTGTTTAGAATTTATACTTATGCGAGTAGTTCTGGCATTTATTCTCAAGAGCTATTTTACTTTGGTATTTTATAAACGTAATTAAACTTTATTATCTTTTCGCATTCTTGCAAATTAACGTTTCCTGGATATGCCACCTAAATTTAAATTTAGTCTGTTTGAACTATCTCAACTACAATAAAAACAAAAGAACGATCTTTCAGGTGAGTGTAAAATATGTTTCACCGAAGAAGTAAAAATCAATAAACACTTCTTGTTTTTAATACGGTAAGTGCTTTTAAATTCTAAAACATAGACACAATCTGCTGTTTCATTAATGATAAGAATTAATAAGAAATTATGATAACAGTTTCTTAGAACTAATTAAATTTAATAATAATGCACATTAATGATAGTCTAGTGATTACATTTGTTTGGAGAAAAATATATTATTTAAAAACTTTTAACGAAATTTAAACTAGTTTTAATTTTCTCGAAATATCTTTATATAAAAACTGTTTAAAATTTTAAATTGAATATATAAAATACAGTATTTATAAAATAATTAAATATCCTTCTACAGATATATATAGCTTTATAAAAAAAAATACTCATATGTATATGTGTGAAAATGAAGCTATAAAATTAAATTTTCTGTTGCAATAATAGGTATCCATCCACATATCATATCGGCTAAAGTTAGGATAAATGACATACGCGATATGTTCCAAAGAATATTTAAAATAAGAAATTCGGTATAGTGATACAGACACTTTTTTTTTCAAATTTCTAAAAGAAAGATAAATAAATCCATAACAATATGGAAACTAAATTGTTTGATGAATCACAAACAATTTCAAGTTATGATCCAATTTAAGAACATCATCATAAAGTTTTATAGATCTACTATTCTTTTTTTTTAAATTTCTAAAAGAAAGATAAATAAATCCATAACAATATGAAAACTAAATTGTTTGATGAATCACGAACAATTTCAAGTTATGATCCAATTTAAGAACATCATCATAAAGTTTTATAGATCTACTATTGCATTAGCATCAGTTTTATTTTCCTTATATTACCTTCTGGAGGTCTGCAATCCAAGTTTTCAAATTGAAATTCGTTTTGTTCATCTTTAAAACACATAAATATCCACAATTTCAAATTTATTTTTTTTCAAATTTTACATTAAAAATTTTTTGAAATAATGGTATACAAACATATATGAACATATATAACATATAAAACATATCCTTCTACAGATATATATAGCTTTATAAAAAAAATACTCATATGTATATGTGTGAAAATGATCAAATATAAAGCTATAAAATTAAATTTTCTGTTGCAATAATAGGTATCCATCCACATATCATATCGGCTAAAGTTAGGATAAATAACATACGCGATATGTTCCAAAGAATATTTAAAATAAGAAATTCGGTATAGTGATACAGACAGAAACATTAGGAAAATCTACCAGGTTATTTTTACATATTCGGAGAGATTTTCAATATCTTTCTTTGACATTCTCTTCAGAAGTGATGGCTATCATTTGTGATCTTTTTTCCTTGTAATGTTTAGCATTTACTCATTCTGATAAGATCTCCCCGATTTTCTGTACTATATATGAACAAGAAATATTTCATATTTTCCAGGTTATTTTCTATATCGTCAAGTTTTAAGTTATTCTAATTTTAATAAAAAAATATAATGTTTTAAAACATTATATTTTTAATTAAAATTCTACTCTATTAGATGTTAAATTAAATGAAAAATAGATAAATAATAATAAAGATTAAATGAATCTATATATCAAAATTATTTCAAAATATTATAGACTGTTTTAATATTAGTTTTTTAGATATTAAAATTCTATGGTTTGGATTGAAAGGCCGCTCAGTTCATTCTAAATGTGAGTGAATAAATTAGATTTATTCAAACTTCAAATACAGTTTTTGGATTAACTGTTTTACTAGTTTGTATTGCTTAGATCTTTTTTATCTTACTTATAAGATAATTATCTTATACATAAAATATATTCGATAAACAAACTTATATAAATATACAGGGTGGGCCAAGATAAACCGAACCCGACATGGTTCGAGAATGATAATAAAATTCTTAT
This sequence comes from Olivierus martensii, assembly GCA_000484575.1. NCBI lineage: Eukaryota > Metazoa > Arthropoda > Arachnida > Scorpiones > Buthidae > Olivierus > Olivierus martensii. The sequence goes on from AYEL01086887.1 coordinate 57,315, forward strand.
TCTCGTATGTAAAAAGGTATGCCATTACTATTAAAGATAAAAATATGGTATGATATTCTATACTTGGCTAAATCATAAAAAGAAGAGAATTTTAAAATTACTTGGTTAGGTTCGGTTTATCTTGGCCACCCTGTATTAAAGAAATGTAAACGAAAAAAATTATTTTCTTTTTATGATTGATCCAAGTATAGAATATCATACCATATTTTTATCTTTAATAGTAATGGCATACCTTTTTACATAAGAGAATAAGAATTTTATTATCATTCTGGACATGCACGGAAATTCCATTTTCTATATTCCTAGTTACAAATATTAAAGCAATGATATAACATATTCCATAATTTCAAAATCGGATAAAAATATCGGATGCTGGTAAAATCTGAATTCGAATTTATTTTATTTGATTGGTCCAATGGAAACTTCTATCGATGATCGGTATCAAGTATCCAGCACAAAAAATCCTGATTGAAGACGTCAACTATCCCAGCCTTCCAGAAAAATCAGGATATTAAACTAGGAGGCAAAAATTGCATTGGTTCGATCAGTCAATGCAATGTTATTTCAGTTAAATCTCTAAAATATCCTTATTTCCAAATTATCCTTAAATTATAATTGAACCAAGTATAGAATATCATACCATATTTTTATCTTTATTAGCAGTGGCATACCTTTTTACACAAGAGAAAAACAACTTGATGATTAACAATATCTAATTTTTATCGCATCTATTGATAAAAAGACTAAAAAATTTATATGTTTTTAGATTAAATTATCTTCATTCAGAAAGGATGCGACATAAACAAGTTTTTCTTTATATTTGAAAAATATAAATCGCAAAATTTACTTCATTATATAATAAAATTTATCATCAGATTTTAAAATTTTGTATTTATTATCCTGTTGAAAGTCAATAAAATGTATGACTAACGTTAACTTTTCAGCTAACAGTTAAATCCTAACTTAGATATTGAGCTTCAAGCCCTTTGAGAGTTCAACTTTTTGGATATGGAACCCATCATCGATATCGTTTCTTTGAATGTCGGATCTTTATCCTGCCGACCTTTTAGTAGTCACTTCTTCGTCCAGATTCCAAATTTCGCAATTTATGTATCTAAAGATTAGAAATAAATTATTTTACTTGGATGATTTTACTCTTTGTTAATGAAGAAAATTTGTGTTTCTTTTTTTTTATTATTACAAAATGCTATTCACTAAAATCACGAAGAAAAAATTCACAAAATGATAAATCGTTCTCGTGAAATGAGTTAAATTATTCCGAGAGGATTGGTTGATGAGAAATTTTTAACGAAACTAATAATAACAAATTTGTTTCTCAAACGTAGTGGGACTACTTTTAGTATTTATTTTTCAGTCTTATTAATGGAAGAAAGAAGATTGTTCAAAATAGCTCGCAGATTATTTAAATTTAAAAAAATAAAAGTCATATTAAGATAATATTTAGATAATGAGTGAAATTTATGACAAAAACGATTTTTTTACTTCAAAGTAGAATTATTTCACTTTTTAAGATAAAGGAAAAAATATATATATAGTGCAGCTTGATTGATCTGTTTCTATGATATTCTAAATTTATTCATTTTATTATTTTAAATTCATTCATCTATGAATTATTTTGAATTTATGTATTTAAAAATATTGATAACAATGAATTATTCTCTATAAATTAAATAATTTTGTCTAGAAAAAGATTTATGACGTCTACTTGTTCAAAAATTGAAAAAAAAAAAAATACATTTTATCATTTTTTAAATGTTCAGGACTTTATGTAATATATTATTAAAGATTAGAAATTATTTTAAAAAGGACTTGTTATGTAGTTAAAAAAATATTTATTTTCGAACAGATTTTTCAATCAGTATTCTCATTACGGACAATTTTTAATAACGCTGGAGTGTGATTCTATCTATTATTTTATATTAGTTTTGTGAACATGAATTTATATATGCATGTATCGATCGTCTTCGACAGAATCGGAAACTATATTTATGTCAACTGACTATTCTTCAATTGAAAATTATCGATCTAAGTTTCGAAAACAAAGTTTTTTTTTTTTTTTTCTCAAAGACGACCAAGAAAATGTTTCATGAATCATTAAAAGTGTTTGTTTTTCAAAATACTATTTAATTAAGTTTTATAGCATAGATTTTATAGGTTAGTAATAGATAATTATATTTATTTTTAACAGAAAATTTTAAAATTGTTCTAAAATATTCAAAAATATTACGTCTTGTGTGATTTTACGGATAATTCATTATTATAATAACGCTCTTTGCTTCAATTTTAATCCATCTTGTCAGATAGAAAATTCTCAAACATTTTAAGCATAATACAGACATTTTTGTTTCATTATAATAATTCGATATAATTTTTCAAGTGAATTCCTTGATATTTACAAGTAAAATTCAATTTTTTTTTTTTTCGATAATGCTAAAGTTTTATTTACAGTTAACGCTTGGATTGGCAATCAATATATTCGAAATTTTATCGAATAAAATTCATAAAAACTTAAGTTTAAATAAAAATAAAATATCCACTAACAAATAATGATTTCATTGAAAAAAATAGCTGATATTTCTAAATATTAAGTAAGAGTGATATATCCAGAGTATAATGATATCGAAACATATGCTTTAAAATGACTTAAATTAGTTAAAAATTAGATGTTTGAGCACTATTTTAATGGTGCAAGAGTTTATTTTAGTCTATGTCAATGAAGATGCAAACCAGATTCCTTTTTTAAAATCGCATAAATTCTAGTAATTTTTAAAACCATTTCATGATCTACATTCATAGAATAAAAGTATTATTTGATTACCAGGAAAATACACTTATCAGAAAACATTTCTTAACCTATATAATATTGTTTGTTTTCAGTATAAATATAGGAAAAATATATATAGGTACCACTATATCCAATGCTTTTAATAGAACTATTAATAATGGATTTGTAATAAAAGGTTAAATTTAAACAGTCAACATCTTACATCATCTATATTTCAACATCCTGTAAAAAATATTTCTGAAGAAGAAAAATTGTAGCAAACTATTACACAAAAAAAAAAAAATATTTTTGTTTTCGCCATGAAACTGTTGCACTTTTGAAATAATTTTCTGCGTCTTTAAAATTTATTATTCATTCAAATTAGTTTTCTAGTATTAAAACCACATACTAAAACAAAAAACAACATCTTTAATGAGCCAATTAATCTATCATCTAAAAAAAATTAGGAATTATATTTAATTTCCTAAAAAACATGCTCTTAAAAATTAAGTTAAAATACTTTTTATTCCTGATCGTTAAAAGGTATTAAGTATTCAAATAATTAATATAAAAATATTTTCAAGATTGTTTAAAAAAATAATAATAAATGAGAAATTCCTTGTAATGAACTTTAGGAGTTCTATCAATAAGACTACTTATGAAATTTATTGCACAAAATGTATATGAATTTCTATTGCTTGAACAATGAACTTATTCACTATATAAAAGTGAATATATTACATTTTTGCAATATGCTATCTCTAAGGGGTAATATTTTATGCTATCATTCAGAAAGGATTTATTCACCATTGCAGTACCTATTATAGTTGAACACCATTTCTTTTCTAAAACATCATGTCTTGGTAGCGTAAAAGAGAGAAATCTAATCAGGAAGCAAATCTGCATCTTACTCCTGACACGCTTTAAGCAATTTTGACAATGGTATATGCGAATAAAATAACAATAGTAAAGTATCTTAAACGTAAAGAGCAAAATAATATCTTAAAGATATTAAATTAATTCAACGTGTTTAGATGCAAATTGAAAATGAAATTGCTCTATATAACTATTAGAAGATTTTCTGCAAACTCGCATAAGCATTAATTATTAACTCGATTAAAGTTCTTAATATAATTCGCATATAGACTTGTACTTTAATAATTTGAATATTATATAACTTTAACAATATAATGTAGATATAATATATTCTGTGGTTCTATAATGTATTATGTTTCCTAGTCTAATGGTTACCTTTGTAATTAATTAATTGATGATTGCTTCGTTGAATTAATGAAACGTTACCGAAATTCTGTTTAATTATTTAAAATATATGATAATAATAAAGTTATTGATTCTAATATTGTGCAATAAAAATCACCTACTGCTTTTGTAAAACTTATTCTTGTATGCCCTAATTATAAACTTAATTGCATTAGAATTTATGATGCTAGAATGACTAATTAATAAAGAGCTTTTAATAAAAATATTATTCGAAAACGATTAAACTTTTAATTTTGAATTAATACTTAAAATTTTGAGGCAAATTAAAAACATTCCCTATAAAGAAAATTTTTAATGCATTCAATGTTTATCATAAGATCAGGCGAAATTTTACGGTTTAATTATCAGAATATTGCAAAGTATTCTGATAATTAAACTAAAAAATTTTCTTAAAATTTAAATGGTCGACAGAAATAATGTTTCAGTTTACATTTAAGAAATTTTTAATGAGAAAAAAAAATTACGATTAAACTTTTAGAGAGTAGTCATGCAGAATCACTTTCACGTTTATCTACTTAAAAAATAATTAATTTAAAATATACGATTAAATATTTAATAGATACTTAGTATTTATGACTCGAAATAAATGAATTAAATGTGCAATCATCTAAAAAATATTTGATATTTTTTAGTTTTCTTTAAGTTTGATTCTCGCCAAAGTCTTTTTCATAAAAATTAAGTCCATTCCTAAGAAAATTCAGTTAAATTTATACTCAGTTAATTTCTTTCATTAATTTATTGTAATATAAGTTAATTGAATCGGTTATTAACATCCAATGCGATATTTTGATTTCAATAAGAAAACTTTACAATTGAAAAATTATTGAATTAAATAAACTGAGCATATTTATTTTAATTAAAAGTTAGGATTTTTATTGGAAACATATGCAAATACTTGAATATAAAGGAGGAATAGGATAATAATACAGATTAGTGCTCTCTTCTACGCTGTTTAATAATCCTGCTTATGGAAAATCATTTCAAGCAGGAACTGATATCAGCTTAACTTTATATGAGAGCAAACTTGTATGTACAATGATCAAAATATTATTTTTTGTTAAGCAACTTTTCTGATATAGATATTATCAATGTTATTCATTATATTAAGCAATCTTTTACAATAAGGAAGACTATCTACTTAATTTTTAATATTTAAATGCACACTACTCTTAATACCGTATTATTTCTATTTTTTGTATTACTTCACTTCTTTTACATAGATTTGATTACAGTACTTATCTCTGCAAGTAATTGGTGTAAAGCAATGTTATACGGACAGAAATTATTTATATTGTTTAAATGTTAATGACTGTTTAAAATACGGTGTCTGTAAAACATTTTCGGATATTTCCTCTGATAAATCATGTAAGATTTTCCGCCATTTTGGATATTTTATGTTTTAAGATTTATCTTGTTGACTGTTTGTCAGGTTTCAGAGTTTTGGCATAACTTACTGGGAAAAGTGATGTCAAACAGTTTCTTATCGGTGACTGTAACCTTTTAGATGTATAAATCAGTGAAGCCAATGCAAACTTTATTTAAATTACAGTTTTACTGTACATATGTTCTGTTTATATGCTAGGATGCATAGTTTTAAGCATTAAAAATAAAATCAGTTTTATATCAGATATTATAAAGCAATTAACATTTCCTATTACGTAGATTTTATTCTTTCATCTTATAATTATTTGCAATTTTTATTTGCAAACTTCGTTGTTTTCGTTTTTAATGCCTAGTTTCATTTAAAAATTGTGAATAAGAAAACGAACTTGAAATTTCTTAACTTTGTTCATGGGAATTAAATTTAATTTCTTTTATATTACATCAGAATTTTATCCTTAACATTTCATTGTTCTAACTGTAATAGCATTGATAGAAAGCATGAATAGTCAAAAGAAAAACGCATTTTTCTCTTATCTCTTTTTAGAGAATCAAATTTTTAAAATTCCTTCAGTTACACACATATAGAATCTCTCCTACGGATTTCACCTTTCTAACTCGTTTTTATCTAAATCCAGGGATAGGTTGACATTCAAACCGAAAAGAAATATTTTTCCTTTGAAAAAACGCAAAAAAAAAAACTCATTTTGTAATGATGTTTGTTTATTTTCTTTTTTGTGAATTATTAAACTCAGATTCTACCACAAAAATTATCATGTTAAATTATTGTAAGCAGAAAAATTCTATTATTTTATTAAAAAAAAAAAGAAAGGAAAATTTGATGTTTGATGTCTGTAATTTTGAGAATATTATTTTAATGCTATGAATAAATTCAAATTTCATTTAGAATTATTAGTTGTTTTCAATAGTGCTTTAAAAAGAAAAAATTGTAAATCACATTACATTCAGAAATAAATCCAATTTATATTTTTTAAAATATGGAATTTTAAATACATATTGAATATCTATTTGCGTGTTCTTGTAAACGGTCTATTCTTAATGTAGAACATGCATTTTGGAGGAAAAAAAAGAAACGTTACGATAAACGAACTATTATTTTTCTAATATACTTCGAATACATAAGATAAACATGGTTTTCCATATTAAAATTTCGATCTGAAACTTCTTAATTATATAAAATAAATAAAAATCTAAAATTTAAATATAAACTTTCAGATCTATATACATCAACAAAATATAACGTATATATTTATATTAAAATATTTACATGTATAAATGTAATGCTATAACGACATATTAGTTATTTATATTATTACATAGATATATATATATTATGGACATTGTTGTAAAAAATAGCTATTTATATAAATGCCTAATCTTTAACGATAATAATATGATCCGGTTTTTTACGCCATTGTCCTAGATGGTCTAATTTTGACAAATATTAATAATATCAGCATTGTTTGGATGTTAATCCAGTAGTGGTCAAGCACGACATTTCTCCTTGATTTTTTTTAAACCTAATTCATTTAACTTATTTTTTATTATGCATACTTATTATTGATCCAACTACATGATACATGATCTTCTCGAGGTGTAGCCAGACATTTTTCGTTGCGATATATGAAGTCAGAATTTTTTAAGTCAGATTTACCTTATTTGGATTATAATTTAGCGGAGAACAATTGCAAAAATGAATTAAAAATAATCCAGAAAATCCATACCACAAACACTTTTTATTTCAACTGGAAATTGAGACAACTGTAATCGTTCCCATATCTAACGTAGATCAAGCCGTGGATATTCAAAAAATGTGTTAGCACTCATTACAAATGAACATCGTTGAAGACAATTTATGCAAATTTTGTAAGTACATTTTCAATTTTCTAATTTGTAAATCATCGCTATAACATCGAAGAATATGATAAATTGCAATCATTATTAATTGCTATGATCTGATTTAAGGCTTTGAACATGGCAGTCTTATGAAAAATTACTCGTGATAGTTCGTTTCTTGCAAAGAAAAATCTCTCAAACTGGGAAAGGTACTTGAATCCTTTGGGAAAAATCACTCTTATACAGATAGCAACTGACATTGGCATTTCAGGCTAACAACGATACACATTGCACTGTAAACCACATACTAAAGAAAAAAAATGTGCTTGCCTTGCTTCTGGAAAGCTTTGCAATTTCAGTTATCATGGGAATTTATCTTTGTTATAATAAAAATAGATAAAGGATTTTTTGAACAGTTTACAATTGCATCCTTTCCACCTAATTTTCAGCATTATATATTGAATATTGGCAATTTAGTGATAATGCCTCAGTAATTTATCTTCAAGAAACATAAAGTTTACAACAATGGTCAATCAAAATAGAAATTCATGTCAATAATCATTCAATGCCGTCAATGATCGCTGATTTTGGCTATTGTTGTTACTGCTTAGCCTTTTACGCTAATGGCCACTTAACGTCATATTTTACATCACATGTCAACTACCAGAGATAAACTGTAAGAGTGACAATATTTTATTATTTAAATATTACATCGAGAATATTTAATTTTGCTGAATTTTTTCTCTTATAAAATCTAAACGTTGTATTTAGTACTTTTAAGATTCGTTATCTAAAATATGAAATCGAATCCAAATTATGTTGTAATGGAAAATGTATTATTCCATACATGATAGAATTAGTTAACATAACATACTACATCAATATTTTATAGAGATTATTTAAATCGAAACTTCTTTGTATTTCTTTGCAAATTTTTAATAGTTAATAGTTTCCTGTCATATTTTATTTAATATGACAGGAAATTATTAACTAATTTTAGAATGCACAATTAAACAAACTAGAATTCATGATATATAGTATTGCGTGCAATCGTGATAATAATAATAATAATAAAACTTCAGTTATGTAAAAATATACTGTTACTTTTTTTGTACAAATTCTTTGTGATCGGTGACAGAGAAGAAATAGCTAATATTAAAAATGATTTATCGTTTCAAATTTCGATATTACTTCTTTAACAATTGTTAAAAGTTATCTAAAAAATGTTTGCATCACATCAACTTTCTATCTTGAGGTTAACCGAAAAATAAATTATATTTATACTATACAAAGCTATTGTAAGAAAAGAAATATATGTGGTAGTATATTTTTAAAATAATAATAATAAAAAATAAGTTTGAATATTGAACAGTATATAAATAATCTTGACGAGTGAATAACTCGATAGATTATTTATACAGTTAACATTCAGTTTTCTACTAAAGACACAAAAGACGAATATTTAATTTTAACAAGTCATCAAAATCAAAGACAGGGATATTTTGAATTTTATGTTTCGGAAATAAATATCAAATTAGCAATATAATCCAGTTAATAGGCAATAATTTTCAAACATCGAAAGCAATTTTTGTCGTGAAGAAACAATTAATCTAAAATTGATAAAGTAGAAATATCATTTATTAAGATTATAAAGGCTTTCAAATTAATCCTTTATCACTAAAATATAGTGTCCATCACCGAAGAGAAAGAAGGAAGAAAAATTTTAATATTAGTAATGTGATGATAAGTTTAATGGTAGTAATTCATTCCAAAGCAAAATTTGCCATGTTATGATTAAACTTCAGATGTTAAAAAGCCGTGATCAATGTTTCGAAAACCTTAAAAAAAAGGAAAGAACATTTTTCATTTGTTTAAGAACATCTATAAATCTTAAAAAGGAAGTTGTTTTCTTCAAAATATTTAAAAATTACCTATAACATAATAATGGATAGAGTAATAAATATAAAATCACGAATAATTTTTACTAAAATTACTAATTTTAATGTTAAAAAATAATTATAAGGGAATTAATAATTATCTTATACATAAAAATTTCGCTATATAATTGCAAAATTTTGTCAGTTTTAAGAAATTTCTTTTCAATAATGTAATATATTTTTGAAACTTCATATGAAAAATAAACGCCCGAGTTATTTTTATATTAAATTTAAAATTATTTAATATAAGACGGATTAATTTAAGAATAAAAGATTTCTTTCAACATGGCGGAAGAGAGATTGTTACGTAAATAATACATAACAATCTGTTAATTTTCAGATTCCAGTAAATGTAAACAATGATTACTTATTTTCGCTAATTGATTTTATTTTTTTAATAAAATATTTAAGAAATATCAATAAATCTTGCATTATTAAAAACGAAAATAAAACCTATACATTATATGCAAAAAAACTTTGTTGTCTTTGCTTTAAAAATATCTTTATAATAAAGGATAATTTTTCTTTTATTTATTTATTTTTTATTTTTTGCTTTATTCTTATCCGCCAGCAAATATCTCAATAGTGAAATATTATAAATCGTTAAAATTTTAAGAGATTGTTACGTAATTGACACGTAATAATCTGTTAATTTTCAGATTTCAATAAATCCCTTTCATCATGGCGGACGAGAGAGTATTACGTAAACAACACGTAACAATCTGTTAATTTTGAGATTTGAATAAATTTTTTTTTTATCATGGCGGGCGAGAGTTTGTACGATTGTTACGTAAATAACAAGTGATAATGTGTTAATTATGAGATCCCAATAAATCGCTTTCAATATGGTGAACGAGAGATTGTTACGTGCTAATTACGTAACAATCTTTTAAATTTTTAGATCCGAATAAATTCCTTTCAACATGGCAGAAGAGAGATTGTTACGTAAATAATACATAACAATCTGTTAATTTTCAGATTCCAGTAAATCGCTTTCAATATGGCGGAAGAGAGATTGTTATGTACTAATTACGTAACGATCTGTTAATTTTGAGATCCGAATAAATCGCTTTCAATATGGCGGATGAGAGATTATTACGTAATTGACACGTAACAATCTGTCATCCGCCATGTTGAAAGGGATTTATTTGAATCGTAAAATTAACAGATTGTTACGTAATTGACATGTAACGATGTGTTAATTTTGAAATTCCGATAATTCCCTTTCAATATGGCGTACGTTTAAAAACTTTTGCAGCTTCTAAACTATTTTTCGTGCATTAAATTATATTAATTTAAAATAATTTTTTTCCGGAATAAAAATACTCACGATGACATTTTTTACTAGAAAAATTTCTACTTTACTTTTTATCATTAAAAAATATATAGCATTATACTTTATTTTGTCACAAACAGTCGAGAATTTCTCTCTCTCTTATATCTTCTTATTATTTAATATTAAATATTTACATCAATTTGCAATCATTACGAATTAATTGCGTCATTTGCTAAATTATAATTACGCTCGTCCTGATCGATTTTTATCAGACACAAAATTTCGATAATTGCAAACGACGAACTGCATTAAAAATACGAGAGAAGAATTCAGAAGTAATCTTCCTCCAGGAAAACTTTTATACTAAAATTCTAGCGAAACGACATTATGTTATATATGTACAGATAAACAGCGGAAATTTTACTATCTCCAAGACTTTTATGCATTGTTAGTAACGAAGTTTTGCCCCCCTTACGTATATTTATCTACATAACCCCCTAAAAATAAGCAATTGCAACTGTTACAGTCGTATAACCCTGAAGGGGAATTACAATAATAACGAGTAATTGTAGTAAAATAAATAAAAACGGAAAAAAAAGAAATATGCGATTCACGACTATTACTTTCGGAATAATTACAGAAATTCTTCCAAAAAGAGCGAGAAAGCAATTACAATATGCTTATATCCAGGGAATAACAAATCTTTTCTCGGTATTGGAAGACTGAAGCTATTTAATTTTGTACTCTGCACTTACTTCTGCAAGTATTTTCATTGCTGACAAGAGTTTCAATTATATTCTCCCTTGGTAATGAAGTGTAATTAGGAAGGTTTGTTTTGTTAAGAATAATTCCTTTTGTGAACGTTTTATATTATAGCACGGAGAAGTTTTTAATTTATAAGTAGTTTCAATATTTGAAACGGATACTTTCAGTTACTTTTTTTTCGATTTTAAAATTAATTAAAACTGCCAGATTTTCCTGTATAAAAAAAATTACTAACGAGTGTGAGAGTATGTTTGTGCAGTTAAAAAAAAGAAAAGAAAAACAAGTAAGATGCAGCCATTTTTTATAACTTTTATAAAATATTCAAATCTGAATAAGTAACAAGGATTTTCTTACCAGAATTTTGTTACTATAATACACTACCACCTTAAAGAAAGAGTATAAAGAAAAATTAAGGAATAAATTTATTTCTAAACGTATTCCCAAGCAAGATAGGAAAAAGCATCTCTGCCACCTTCCATTACATTTTTATAATCTAAAAATAGAGCCAATAAATTCAAATGCATCTTATGTTGTATCAGTTACCGGATAATAGTAGACTTTGTTGATGCTTTATTCAGATAAGAAAAATCTAATTTTCCTTTTTCCAAATCTTATACACTGTATATATTCTTACAATGAGTAGCTTCCACCTACCAAACAGTCGGCATTATTTTTTTTTTTATTTTTTTCCAAGTGGAATATTGGAAGAGTTCAGTTGATTGAAAAAACTTTGCGGGATTTTCTTTTACCTGATAATAATGCTGCCGTGAGGAGAGAAATATGAGGTATATCTGATGAAAAATCTTGAAATTTTTTTTCTTCTTGTAAATACTGTTACCACTAGCTTTTGTTGCAGATATAATTATTTAATATTATATAATTTTTTCCTGATTTTTAAACTTCAAATTTAAATTAAAAATACATTTAAAAAAACTATTTAACACATTATGCAAGTTTCATTCGATTTCTTGAATTGCCTTTTTTTATAAATTTTATTAAATTTATACATATTTTTCGATTAAAAAATAATTTTCATTTTACCGAAAAAATATTTTATTATCGATTGATTTATCTATTATAATTCGCAAAAAAGCAGTGATCATATTTTGTTTTATATATATATTTTTAATCTTTTAATTCATATCTTATTAAAATTTTTCTGAATGCCAGGTTCTCAAGTTGTATCATAAAAAAATTCGGATGTTATGTTATCAATTTAATTACAGGAATAATTGATTTTCTGAATTTTTTTTTGTTCATATAGGTTATAATATATATTATAATATAAAAGTTTAGTTATTATAGTTTACTTTAAATATTTTAGAATATTTTAATATCAATAACAACATAGCAGTGATGTTTTAGTATCCAAGAACCAATTAAAAAATTTTACATAGGAATTAATGGAAAATGAGTTTTCGTTTTACGAATCTTCGCTTAACGAATAGTTTTCAAGGAACCTATTACCTTAATTAAAATCTGTATTTACATACGAGCATATATATATATATATTTTACGATTTTTGATTTAAAACAGTTCTAAGTTCATCATAACGTTCTAAATTAAATCTTCAAATTTACACAAGTCATAAAAAACTGTTAATTTTATGGGTTTTGTATTGAATTATTTAGGATTTTTAAACCTCTAGAGTTGCTGAAACTCTAGTGTTTTCAAAAAACAAGCTGACAAGCTGCTACTAAGAGAAAGCTCAGGAAAACTCCATTATCCAAGCTTTTTTTTGATGTACAGTGTATTATTTATTAACTCATTGTACTTGACAGTCCAGTAATCACTGGACAGCTTAATTGTGAAGTTAATGAACAGTTTGTGCTTTATTTTTGTTTCGTGATACACGGTTTATCTGGGCCAAACTGCACTATATACAGTTCATAAAAATAAAAATATGGTAGTATGTAACAGTCATTTATAGAAAGCAGTCTAGCACATAATAATATTCACAAACATTTAAAAGGATAATTAATTAAAACCAAACAAAATAAAAAGCATTAATTCCATTTAAAAACATAAATATAAAGAGTTAAATTTCGTAGAAATAATTTAAAAATCTATAATTCATGTAAAAGAAAAACTATGACTAAAACATTACATTCCGATAAGAAGGTCATAATTATTAAAATTCTTTCTAAGAAAACTTTTAAAATGTGTCTAAAAAAACAGGACGATTAAAAAGCCGTAAACGTTTGGCAGTAAACATAAGGACACTCAGCTAAAATGTGCTTCCGTGTAAGTTTACAGTTGCAAAGATCGCAAATCGATTATTCTACACCTATCAATAGTTGGCAAATGAGATCATTTAACTGTGTTCTAAATAGTCTTTCGAAGACTATTTTCTTTTTCCTGTTTCTACAGTTTAATGCTCTCTGCAGTCCTATATAAAAGGTATATGAGCATATTTAGAGTCATCCGAAAGAGCAGGAAAATGGGAACAAAACGATATACAGATCTCCATTCTAGGATGCACAGAAAGAATAATGGCGACATTTGTTTATCTCGCTGAATATAGTACTAGAAAACCGATTTTATAACATGAAATCCTGAAATTTGCTACAAAACCGGTGGTCCCATATCTGTTATTAAAATTATAAGAACTGAATTATTTAATTTAATAAAAATAAACTATAAAAATCTTGTAATTTCTACCTCAATTCGTTCGCGACTTGTAAAAACATAAAAAGCTTCGATCATCTGTTGATCTGCGAGAAAATTCGAGCATTCTAGATCGATCTGAATCAAGCCATCAACTCCATTTAGATCATGCTTATTATTATATTTAAAAATTTTAATTAAATCAGTCAATTTCGAATTTTTTTTATTAATTTTTTTCGCATATAGAAGAAAGTAAACTTCACTGATTATACGAAAAATCAATGGCGTTAGGTCCATGGTTACGACATACGAAAGAAAAAAATTACTTTAGCTTAAAAATAAGACATAATGAAGTAATCTAATTAATAAATTATAAAAGATGAAATATCGTATATTAAACACCGAAACAAAAAAAAAATTTCTCTTTAAATAAAAAATTTAATTTAAAAAT
>AYEL01086888.1:0-45588 GCA_000484575.1 Olivierus martensii
ATTTCTCTTTAAATAAAAAATTTAATTTAAAAATAAATTATTTTTTTTTTCTCAGTGTGTATGTGTTTATTACTTAACACGATAACATTATTATTAACGGAAAAATTCTCACACCGAATATTAATGACTTTATTCATGAAATAAAATGAAAACCCCCATCTTTCTGTATTAATTAAGTGTTGTTCTTAAAGTTGAAAACATTAGTTATTTTGTCAAATTTTCTACTTTGATATAAATTAGAAAATTTATATTCTCATCTCATCTTACTGTAAACAAATTAATAAAAGAGTAACTTAATGATAACTTTTATTTAAAACGAAATTTTATAATTAAAAATAAATCCAAAAAGACGAGTGAAATTTTTGATTTACGATATCGAGACCTGTATAATTTATATTTTACTTTTTAATGTAATAAATTTATCACGTTAGCAACAAAACAAGAAGAAAAATATTTATATTTCCGATAATTGTTTGATGCTCGAAGATAAAAAATTTTGTTTTTTTTTCGCTTTTAGAAAAGTAACAAAACTCTCTTTAAGAGTGATTGTTGCATCGAATACATTTAATAAATTAACCTATTTCAGAAATATTTGTTAAGCTGATTTTTTCTACAGAAAAAAAAAAAGAAAAATCCGTGTAAGTAAACATTTTATCGTTTCATCTGCAATATGAGAATATTGTGAAGTTGTAATTTATCCTCTTCAATTCTTCCTTTCCATTTAGCAAATTTTTAAAATGATCTTATTCGTTTATTTCTTGCTATTTTCTCGGAGAAAATAAATTTCTAAAGTTATTGTGAATGGAAGAGGGAGAGCGAGAGAGAGAGCTATAACGAGTGATGCAAAGCAAACATGTATCTCGGAACCGCCATGCTAATGTACTTTTGCCTTTGGCAAATTAGCCTATATAGAGAATTACCCGAATAATGAAAAGCGAGATTTTTTTTTTTATTTTTTCGATTTTTTGTTTTTATGGAATAAAGTCATTTTGCAATTCTAATCTAAATAAGTAGTTGTAACTCTGTTGATTATGCATAAGAGTACATGTTTTCTATCTTTTTATTACCTGTCATCGAACAAGCTCTTTCTTATATACCAAGAGATAAATTAATCTGATCTCTTCTTAAATATTTTAATGCTTTTCCTTTCCGATAATTTGATTTTCCATCAAGTGAAAACTTGGAACTCTTTCCATTCTCCATTTTTTTATTTTATAGAAGAAATCTTCAAGATTTTAGAGATGGTTTCTCTCTCTCTCTCTACGTTTGTTAATTATTAAGAGTAAGTAAAAGTTAAAAAACAGTTTAAGTTAAACAAAAAATAAAAAAATAAATATATATATCATTGATTAGAGGTAATGGATGGTACTTGTTTTTAGAGTTCTTTCTAGCTATCGACTAAACATCTATTTCTGCAAGAAGTCGCTGTGGGACAGTTGAAATTTACTGTCCTGTCCAATACCATGGTCCAGATTGTAATCCTCTTGCTTCAGAAAATATACAGGCGGCCACTTTAAGATCGAAACAGTTGGTCACTGTTGTCTGCAGTATGACAACCAACAGACAAGCCAATGTTTCACTTCAACTCGTACTATATTGTAACATCTGCTGTTTTTTGATAGTTGTGATAGTTTAGTACTGCATCTTCTACTGCTCTTCTTTTTTTTCTCTCGTTGCCTCCTTCCTGTCATAGTAACTATATGTATAATGGATCGTATCGTTCACAACAGGAATTCCTTGTCTGCCTATATGTGATGGGAGAAAGTTGTACGGGAGGTAACATTTTCACCGGATTTATGTTTATGGGTTGTGAGCAGAATGGTTTTTGTGAGTTGAGGTCGCGCTACTGAAGATTTTTGTGGATGTTACAACGAGGAGTGTAATGTTTTTCTCGACTAAAGAATAATGTAATATCGGTTGTCTTTCTGCTTCAAAATTGCCTTTAATGTAATCGATGGATACCTAAAATGGAAGTGAGATAAATTATTACAATGGTCAAGGTCTCGACGTTTTTCCTGTGTAACTACCTTTCAATGTTGTTGCATCTCTAGTGATGGCCGAGGATAACATTGCACTTCCTCTAAATTAAATTAATAAAAATCACCCTGCCAACTTAAAAAAAACGAAAGAAAAAGAGAGAAGAAGAAGAAAAAAAAGAGGAGAAGCAAGTTAGCTTTTCTGAAGTAAGTAGATAGCAAATTTAATATTTTACCATAACACACAAAAATATCGAACGATTTTTTTTTCTTCTTTTCGTCCTTCCATATTTTTTTTTTTTCTTTTTTTCCCTACTTTGAAATGATATTCTCGAGATTGGGAAATGGTATTTTGAACCGTAATTTAAATCTACACACACTTTTTCATGTGGAAGTTATAGTTTAGGGATTAAATTTCTGATAGAGAGAAGTAGAAGCTTCGTTATTATGACCAAAATATTCTAAAATTGCTGATTAGATTTTCATACAGTTTCCATTCAGAGAAAGATTAAACACTTACATACAAAATTTCGTTCAGAAATAATTAAAATTTTCTAAAATTGCTGATTAGATTTTCATATTGTTTCCATTCAGAGAAAGATTAAACACTTACATACAAAATTTCGTTCAGAAATAATTAATAAAATGGCAGAATCTCTCGATAAAAAAATAAAAAAATAGAAAACCTCTCGATTGGGAGTAAAGAAAACAAGATACTTTTATTTAAATGTACCTGTTTACTTCTATCGAATATATATACATATATATATACACGTATATACTGGCTTTCTTCCAGAAAGTTCACAAACAAAATACTCTCTTTTCTGGTTTGTTTTTTCGTGTTTAGTTCGTTGTTACATCAAAAAGAAAATATATTGTTTGTCTCGGATGAATTCTTAAAAAATGCTGTTTGATTTTTCTGATGATTCAACAATTATTTATAGACGAAAACGATCCAGATTATTTCTATTAGTGCTCCACAGAAAAAAAAATATATATATATATATATAGATATATATAATTTCTTGCTTTTATTTGTGTTCACTCTCTTCTGTTATTGTAACTTTACATTATATATTTATCCTTTACCTGTTTTCGAAATTTTCCAGATAAAAGTAATGCTTATGTTACAGTTTACTCTTAGCATCATATATATATTAATAGTCAAACGTGGCTGGCTGGCTAGATGTCCCTTTTTCGGTGGAACTACTGTACCGATTTCTACAAGTAGGGTATCATTAGAAAGGTCTAATTTTCGGATGTCTGCAACAGCCAAAATTATTTGTTGTTATTAATAATTTAAAAATTAAAGAATAGAAAGTTACATTGAAATTATAGTTTCTCTAAAAAAGACAGAATTTGCAGATAGCGCTGTAACATAATAATAAATGCTATTTTATGATTCCTTCTTGGATTCCCTACATGAGTTCGAAGGTGTTTTTGTCGTTATATACGGTATTTATAGATTAAATCACATGATTATATTTATAAGCGGGTAAATTCTAGTATATATTAATATTCAAACGTGGCTGGCTGACTGGATTTCCTTTTTTCATTCAAACCATTGTACGAATTTCTATACGTATAGTATCATTAGAAAGATCTAATTTTCGGATGTCTGCGACAGCCAAAATTATTTGTTGTTATTAACAAATGACAGTCCAAATTATTTGTTGTTATTAATAATTTAAAAATTAAAGAATAAAAATAAAAAATTATTTGTTATTATTAATAATTTAAAAATTAAAGAATAAAAATTACAGTGAAACTGTAATTCTACTTAAAAAGACAAAGTCCCAGATGGCGCTGTAACGTAATAATGGATGCCATTTTGGATTCCCTCAATGATGTTGGGATTCCCTATACGAGTTAGGAGGTGTATTTCGTCGTTATATATAGTATTATTAAATTAAATCACAAAATTATATTCCCCTCATTTATATGTGCGTGTAATTTCTCGTAATTTTTATTTATTTTATTATTATTATTATTATTATTTTTTGTAAATTATAATAATTTTGTCTCCCATTTTTCACCCCTAATTTATTATTCTAATTTTATTTATTTTTTATTTTTTATAATATTTTAATTTTTTTTTTTTATTTTTTGTAGAAATTTTTGGAAGAGGAAAGTTAAAAATATTAATAAAAAATATGTTTAAATGATTATAATCTAGATAAATTGTTCAGAGGAGTTATCTTTGTTAATTAATATTGAGATTTTTTTATCTAAACATAAGCAGGCACAGATAACATGGGGCCAGCAGGGCCATTTAGCCTTTGGATCCAATAGGGCTCCAAAATTAAATATTTTTATATAAAATACGTTAAATTTGAGGAGATATGGTTCCATCTTTCTTCTATGAGGTCTTGGAAGCAAGTTTAACCGTTACTAACCACTACGAAATGCAAGATTTGTTGTGTTTTTGATGTATTTCTAGCTTAACAATAATTTATTTTAAATATTCTTTAGATAATTTTGAAGTAAATCATGTTAGTTTTCAGATAAATAAATTAAATGATCATAATCTAGATAAACAGTTCGGATAAGTTATCTTTGTTCATTAATATCTGACTTTATCTAAAGCAGATACAGATAGAGGGGCCAGCAGGGCCATTTGGCCTTGGAATCCGATAGGGCTCCAAAATTAAATATTTTTATATAAAAATACATTAAATTTGAGGAGATATGGCTCCATCTTACTTCTATGAGGTCCTGGATGCAATTATAGCACTATTAATTTCTACAAAATGCAAGAGTTATTGCATTTTTAATGTATTTCTAGCTTAGCAATGATTTATTATAAATTTTCTTTAGTCAATCTGAAAGTAAATCATCTTAATTTTCACATAAACAAATCAAATGATAGAATCTAGATAAAGAGTTCAGATGAATTATCTTTGCTCATTAATATCTAAATATAACCAGGCATAGATAACAGGGGGTCTTTTTCTTTTTCTTTTGTATGATAAGCTTGGTGGCTAAATTTTGATTGCCCCTTTCCACTCAAATAGAGTAGTAAGGAAGCCATATAGGCCAAGATTAAATTAAAAGCAAAATGTAGAAAGCAAAGAACCATTCCAACTTAATCTATGTGAAAATGTAGAAAAAACAGACATTCCAACTTAACCTATGTGATGACATGTGTGTAGTAAAAGCAAAGAACCCTTCCAACTTAACCTATGTGATGACGTGAGATGGTAAGCTTGGTGGCTAAATTTTGATTGCCCCTTTCCACTTCAGAGTACTAAGGGAGCCATTCTGAGCCAAAATTAAATGCAAAATGTAGGCAAAGAACCATTCCAACTTGCCAAAATTAAATGCGTGTAGTAAAAGCAAAGAACCCTTCCAACTTAACCTATGTGATGACGTGTGTGAGAGTAACTCTGTATAGAGGAGTATTAATAACCTATTAAGTTAGGTAGAAACTTAAAATTATTGTTAGTAGAAATTAAATACTATGTTATTAGAAACCTAGATAACAGGGGGTCAGCAGGGCCATTTGGCTTTGGGATACAATACGGCTTTAAAATTAAATATTTTTATATAAAAAATACATTAAATTTGAGGAGATATGGCTCCATCTCACTTCTACGAGGCCCTGGATGCACGTATAAGCATTATTAATCGCTACAAAATGCAAGAGTTGTTGTATTTGTTATGCATTTTAAGCTTAACAATAATATATTATAAATATTCTTTAGATAATCTGGAAATACATCATCTTAATTTTCACATAAAAAATTAAAATAAAACATATTTATCGGTGCAGTTATCTTCTTTTCACGTAAAATTTCACTACTGATTTATATTGTTTTAAGTTACTAAACTGTTTCTATTTTTTTCTCTGGTAAATTTATCAAAATTATATATTTTTTTAAACTACATAAACCGAAAAATAGTTGCATAAGATATATATATATATATACACAACCAAAAAGTATTATATAAAGTTTTTCAATTCTGGCATAATATTTCAATCTAAAACATTTACATTCCAGCAACAGGAAGCGTTTTCTTTATAGAAAACTCACCGTGTAAGAAAAAAAAATAATAATAATAATAAAAGAAAAAATTCTTTCCATAACCTGTCACGGAGAACAATGAAGAAATGAATGAGCCAAATAGAATTTATATCGAAAACCAGATAACTAAAATATATCACGAGAAAGATACGCATAATATAACCATTTGACATAGTCTTGCAGGCAAGTTATGTAGATTATTTACATCTCAATATTTCGAGATTGTGTAAAAGAAAAAAAAAAAAAAAAGGAGAGAGAAGATGTACACAAAAAAAGACACGAAGACTTTTATTCTCTTATACAGATTGTCACGTTCTCGTTTCCCTTTTAATTTCAAAGAAGGAAATTCTTCTTCTAGTCAACAACACCATCCAAGCCAACTAGTGCAGTAATTTTCGGCAACTCCCACGAGAACTCTTGATTCTTGAGGTAATTAACACAAGCTTGTGGTGTGATTACTCAATAGTCTGCAGGACTAACTACTCAGCTGCTTGTGTAACTTCTTACACAAGTCTGTTTTTCTTCCTTTATTTTATTATTACCTCGTTAAGATCTGATGACAGCCGAATTACATACAGAAGCTATCATACTGTTAGCTTCCAGGCATTTTTACCCTTTCAGTTTATAGAGATAAAAGACGAAGTAAAAATTCCCGGATATCACACAGAAAATGACCAATTAGGATGATTTCCCAACTCGTCGACGGCTTTTAAGTTTGTGTTGCAAGTTTTCCAAGTCGAGAGAACACTTAAAGAGAAGAAGAAGAAGAAAAGAAAATTCGCATTAGATGGCTATTAGGTAACTTACGGGTTTTACCTGGGGGATCAAATGATGTCTACGTTTGTCTTTTTCCGATTAATTTTCATTTGTTTCCAGCTTTCCAGTTCGAGATTGCTTCAATCCGTTTCGCCAACTAATAGCTTACTTCCACTACGTTTTAAAGCGAATCACAGCGATACCCGTTTCTCTAATGGGGAGTGGACATGATCCTCGTATTCTTCTACTCCCCGTCATTCGTTTTAATCGTCAAACTGCAGATAAACTGCTTTCAAATTTAATAGCCCTTCTACAGAATTAGTTGAAAATAATGATCTTTCTTTAACTGCAGTAATAATCAACATATAACTCTAGACTACTCGATTTTTCCAACTCGAACTCGGTATTCAGTGGTGACAATCGATACAAGACGGAATGCTACTCTGGCTGTAAACATATTTATGCAATTTATTTTTTTCTGTTTTTGCAAACAAAAATATAATTTAATACAATTTTTATTGCGATGAAGAGCTCTTACATGTTTGGATTTTTAATAAAATTCATTACGAAAACATAAACAGTAATTAAAAAAAAAGGAAAATACGTATTCTTATATATATATATTCCTATCAGAAATTTAAATTACTTCCATAAATTCGAGATGAAACTCTGTTTTTTTTTCCTTTTTTAAGATAATTTAATTTAAAACTGAATTGATTATAAATAAATAAACAAATAAAATATTTAAATTTATGAAAATAATGATATTAAAAAAAGAGAAGAGAAATTTTTATACGTAGAATATTTGAATGTATATATATATAAAATTTAATTTTCGCAAAATTCTGTAAAATTTGCAAGAGAGAGAGAAGAGTTATTGCGCGTATAATCAATTAGTATGCAAAGTTCGCCTTTTAAATCTTTTACTTATATATCGGATAAACATTTGAGTATCAGTACAAGTTTCGAAAATCAAGAAGAAAAGTTTGGCTAGGCAACAACTTAATGTCACAAGAGGTCGTTAAAACCGACTGAAAATATATTAAATATGGTTTATGTTGGTAGCATGTTCCAGGCATCTAAACTCGTTTCTACTTTTAATACAGTCTGACAGTACTATAAATTCGTTGAGTGCAGATTTATCTTTTGCCTTCCAAGTTTCGCCCCGGTTTAAGTTTTAATAGCCTACTAGGCTTAAAAATAAAAATTTTAAGTTTGTATAAACAGTAAAAAAAAGAAGAAATAGATACATTTGATGTTTTTTCTTCTTCTTTTCTAGCTCTTCTTGCCTGGTTCTTCGTTCTTAATGAATGACTGAAATAGATACATTTGCTGTTTTTTCTTCTTCTTTTCTAGCTCTTCTTGCCTGGTTCTTCGTTCTTAATGAATGACTTCTGCATATCGAAGATAATTCGGTATAAAACGGGCTTAAGAGAATTTCTAGAACATGCATACGGTATTAACACTGTAAAATTTTTTATTCCACATAGTTTTTCCGTAAAAAAGAAGAAGAAACAGATACATTTGCTTTTTTCTTCTTCTTTTCTAGCTCTTCTTGCCTGGTTCTTCGTTCTTAATGAATGACTTCTGCATGTCCACTCGAAGATAATTCCGTATAAAACGGGCTTAAGAGAATTTTTAGAACATGCATACGGTATTAACACTTTAAAATTTTTATTTCATGTAGTTTTATCCGTTTACCTTAAGTATATCACTAAATTAAAGTGGTTAAAATGAGTTTGCTCAATAAAAAAAATTTTTTTTTGGTTCCTCTTCTTGGTCTAGCGAGTAAATTATTTTAAGAATTCCGATGTTCAGTTAAATTTCTTTAAAAAAACACAGTAGTTTCTCTAAGGATAATTATTAAAAGAGCAAAAAAAAGAAAGAAAGTATTGCTAAGGATAAAGAAAGAAGAAATATTGGAAAAGCTAACAGTACAACTAAGAAATGATATGAAATATCCAATAAATGTTACTCGTATTGATTTAAGATAAAATATGCCCAGAAGAAAGAAGAATAAACATTGTATAAAGTTTGTAGTGCAAAAGAAATTTTCTTGTAATTTATTGCTTTATTCTTATATATGCATGTGTGTATGCGATTTCTCGAAGAGATAAACAAAAATAAGAGAAGACGATTACAAATATGTGTGCGAATTGTCACATTTCTGACTCTTTTTCTTCTAGAAGAAAAATTGCTATCGCTAGATTTAATGGATATTTGCTAAAAAGATTAAACTTTCTTTCGATAAAATTGACAAAATTTTTAAACATATAAAACAAGAAAAATGTAAAAAGGAAAAAAAAAATCTATATTTTCGTTAAATTAAAGAAAAAAAAAAGTACTTTATGTATATAATAATGAAAACGAAGAATTGGATCTAATTTTTTTCCATTGTGTGATCTGTTTTATTATTCAGAAACTTTATCTCATTTCTTATTTTATGAATTAACAATAGAAGAAAAAGCTAGAAAAGCAATGAACTTTGTACGGCGAAGTGTAAGAAAAAAAATTTTTTTTATTTGAGATTTAATAATTCATTATAGATGATGAAACACCTAAAAATTTAACATTAAAAATTGAGAACAAACTCATTCAATAACAGGTAAAAAAAAAAAAAATGTAACATTCAGTTAAAACGTTAAACTAATGTTTTTGAAATTTCGAAATACGATTGTTTGTGTTTTTTAAGAACGTTTTACATTCAAACATTTAAAATGCAAAATAAAAAAAATTACATTTGAAATTTTTTAAAATGTTGATTAATATTATATTCTCGAAAAAGTTTATTTAGATTGTTAACCAACTTTTCTGAGATTCCAAATGCACATTTTTTAAATAATTTTTTAATATTTTTGAAATGTTTACTTTGATGTAAAACAAAGTTTTTGAGGTTCCAAATGCTTTCGAATATGAATACTTAGATGTTAACCAATGTTTTTGAGATTTCAAATGCTTTCAAGAACGGTTTCTTAGTCGTTAATCAATATTAATTTCAAATTCTTTCAAGAGTGGATTCTTAAATGTTAACCAACGTTTCAGATGTTTCAAATGATTTTCAGAGCGAATATTTAGACGTTAGCTAACTTTTTTGAGATTACAAATGCAGTTTCTATTATTTTTTAATACTTTTGAAAATATTTACTTAATTTAAATGTTAACCAATTTTTCTGAGGTTTCAAATGCTTTTTTTTAAATATTTTTTTTTTAAATATTTTTGAAAATGTTTAATTGAACGTTAATCAAGATTTCTGAGGTTTCAAATGCATTTTTTTAAAATAAATTTTTAATATTTTTGAAATGCTTATTTAAATTTTAACCAACGTTTTTGAGGTTTCAAATGCTTTCAAGGACCGATACTCAGGCGTTCAAGAATCGATATTCAGACGTTAACCAATTTTTCTGAGACCCAAATGCATTTTTTATAATTTATTTTTTTTTAAATATTTTTGAAAATGTTTAATTGAACGTTAACCAAGATTTCTGAGGTTTCAAATGCATTTTTTAAAATAAATTTTTAATATTTTTGAATTGCTTACTTAAATTTTAACCAACGTTTTTGAGGTTTCAAATGCTTTCAAGGACCGATACTCAGGCGTTAACCAACTTTTCTGAGATTCCAAATGCATTTTTGTTTTATAATTCTTTTAGTACTTTTGAAAACGTTTACTTAGACATTAACCACGTTTCAAAAATTTCAAATATCATACAAACAATTGCATTTGAAATTTCTGAAACGTTGATTAACGTTTTATTTTTGAAAAAAGTTGGTTAACTCAGACGTTAATCAATGTCTAAGTTGCTCAACATGAATGGAAACATTGGCATTATTTATTTTTAAAATTTCAAATTTAGGTTTCTGTAATTTATATGTAAAAATAGAAATTTTTAATAAATAGAAAATAAAAGAAAAAAAAATAATAATAAATAGGAATAAATGAGAAATTAAAGTGTAATTATGATTATTACTGTACAGCACGTAGCAAATGGAATGATATATATTTTGAGCCAACACCGGCTCCATTTATCTAAATGAAGATGATCAGAGAGTTGACGATCTGCGACATATGTAACATAAGTCATATAAGAGAATGGAAATAAATTATTTTAACTGCTACCATTCCAGATTCGCTACTTAAGTTCATATAATATTCAAGCAGAAATGTCTATAAAAGTTATTTTATAAATTTCCTTTTCAGATTTGCGAATTTATTCGATATAAACGGAAATTTTTTATAGCCGTCTAGTGTCACTGCTCAGAGCAAACTATATATCTTTACGTGACTGCCAGAAATACCGGGTTACTTTTTATGTTATAAAAATATTTATTCAATATTTAAATAATAAACATATTTATCTAAATTCTGAAATAATTGTGCGATACGAATGATTAATACATCGTGCAAAAATGCAATAAAATTAAAATGACATAAAACAGTGCCTACAGCTTTTAAGAATTAAAAGGTATCAACTATTCTAAGAAAACTTCTTGTACACCAATGCCGAATCTATAATTTGTTATTAGCATAACTATATATAACGTAGAACAAAAAAATGACATAAAACAGTGCCTACAGCTTTTAAGAATTAAAAAGTGTCAACTATTCTAAGAAAACTTTTTGTACACCAATGCCGAATCTATAATTTGTTATTAGCATAACTATATATAACGTAGAACAATAAATTTTGCGTCTTCACTTAAAAAATTACGCGACATTTTTTTAAAGAAAAGCAATTTCTAATAAAGGAAATTGTAATTAATGACATTTAATTTAGATAAAATAACGTTTGTAGTTCGAGTTTATTTTCTTTTTATGCAAATTCGACTATGCTTTGTCGGTTTGTGAAGATCGCTAGGCGAACGTCTCTTTACTCTTTCTCCTACTGCGCGACAATGTCGCCAAGTCAGAAAGCTACTTTCGATCAGGCTACAAAGAGATTACAAAAGATCCCGTCAGGACTCTTACATTGAAGACATCTGCGGAGGACAAGAGAGGGAAAAAACGATGGTCGGATAATCTCACGCCACAAATCAAGAACAGGATAAGTACGGTGACACTTCTTCGCTGAAGGTACTTACTGGTATCCTGGTAGTATGGAATATATCCTTCCGGTTTTCCCAGGTGCATCTCGGGAAACTTTGATAGTGTCAGGGTCACGGCCGCAGCTTTTCATAACTGTAAATACCAGAGATTATCTAAGATTTATCTACGAGAGTTATTGCCTTTGAGTCTGGTATGGAAATATGAGACTACAGGGAGAAATATCTATCAAGTAAACAACGTCAAATTGTTTTAACGATAAAAAATATTCTTAAAACTTTATTATATCTCTCCGAAGCGGTAACGATGAAAATTACACGTTTTTTTCCTCCCCAAGATTCGATTCCTGGGGATTCCTCCGCTCGAGTGTCAATATTAATTATCTGGAAGAACGACTGGATCGCATAAATAAAGGAAAACAAAAATTAAGAACTTACTAGAAATTAATTTGTTAGTCTTTGTATACAGTAGGAAATCCTACAGATTGAATAAACTCGAACAATTTGTGAAATCTATTCAACAACAAACGAGTAATCCCCAGCAAGCATTCATTTATCTCTTCATGTATTTTAGGGGGATTGATCTCTCACAATGTCGAAAACAAGAGGAATTAATAAAACTTCCAAACAGGAACTAACCTGTTTGTGAGATATTAAGAGATCAATTAAAGTCGATCGATTTCGGAACAATGAGAGGAATTTCAAGTTGAATTAATTGATTCAAAAGGCAGTAACAACAGAATTTGCTATTCACTTTGTAGCCAGGAAATCAACAGAGGGTACTAACTACACTGTCTTGGATATAACTTAATACCTGGTAGTGACATTTACAATCCTCTAGTACCATTCATTCTGACAGTATTACTTTGATGTATGGCGGAGGGTTAACTGTGACAGGATTCGTTTGGATTTCTTTTCTACTCATCTAACATTAGGTATTTGCTGTCTTTGTAGATAACGTCTGTGACTGAAAGTATATCGCTCAAACAATCACTTCTTGAGAGTTTAATTGCTTTCTCGGTTAATTACTCCGGATTTAGTTTAGTGTAAATTAGTAAGAATTGATTTTTGCCGGGTAATTGTTGGTAATAAACTATTTTCGCAATTTTAATTAAATTTTTACAGCAATCAACTGACATAATTTACTCTTAAGATATACTTACGTTCGAACTTTCTGAAGTTATGATGTACCTACTATTGAAGGTACATCATAACTTCAGCGAAAACTCATTGCCTGTAACAAAATCATATTATCTACAAAAAATATGTATCACATTCTGTCTATAAGAAAAGTGCATAATTATCACTTTACTTATAGACAGAATGTGATACACATATTTGTTATTAATATTTTCAATTAAAAAAGTACTGTTTGTTGTAGCAACTATGCTCTAAAAATATGTTTCTTGTAGCAGAGTTGCTGCAATAGAGTACTTTTTAGTGCAAGTTGCAACTCTGCTACAAAAGTGCTTTAGCAACAAAGAGCAAAGTAACAAAGAGCTACATAGTAGCAAGCAATATAGAGCAAAGCAACAAAGAGAAAAAGTAACAAAGTAGCAACATAGTAGCAACAAAGAGTACTTTTGTAGCAACTATGCTGCTACTTTGTTATACTGTTTTAATTGAAAATATTATTGATTCCTTACCGTTCTACAAGGATCTTGTATCCTTGCAGGACGGCAAGGAACGAATTAATATAATTTATGTTGTCATCTCTTGTAGATGCCAACATAAATTATATTAGTTGATTTCTTACCGTTCCATACATAAATTATTTAAAAAATAATAAAAAAGTTGCCAAAAATTATTAATCAGAACAATATTTAAATTTTTATTTGATAAATCAAAACATTTGATAAACAAGATTATTATATTTTTTTTTTTAGCTGTACTGTAGTAAAATTACATTCGTGGCATGGAGTAATAATGGCTAAATTATTCATAGCTCTCTCTCTCTCTCTCTCTAAAAGAAATTCGAAAAAAAAAATGCAGAATTAAAAAAATCCTAAAACTTTTTCTTGTATCGTTTAGAAAGTACAGCCATCGACCAGAAAAAAGAGAGAGAAAAAGTAATGCAAATTTCTACAAAGAAAAAGTGGCAAATAATATTTGAATAAGTGGAAACGTACTTCAGATAAGGTAATAGTATATCATTTGAGGTAGCTTTAACAGTATAATATATCATTCGCCAAAGTATCTTGGACAGTTCATTTAGCATGATATAATATTGAAAAATCGCATACACATTTTATTCATCACTGTCAGATATGGCTAAGAAGGAGCGAAATAAAAACAAATCATCAAAATGAGAAGATAAAATTCGAATCTAAATGAGCGGTTTTAAAAATGGGGTAGGATTTCTACCTAAATAAAACCTGTCAAGTATATATAGAAGACTTTAAAAATATACTGATATATCAGCATTTTTTATATGTTATACAGAGAGTAAAAAAAAACCACTGGTTATATATATAAAATAATTTATTCTCTGAAGGATATTATTAATTACAAACAAGCAGTTTCAGAAAGATTTAATCACCCACTTTCAGAAACATATTATTTATTTTGTAATGATTAAAGATACGGGATAGATATCTATGTGGTCAAAAGCAACTTCAACAGCATATTTTATGTACTGAATGTTATAAATATCTATTAAGTGGTTCCTTGTTTATCATAAAAAGCATCAGAAGGTTTAACGTCCGCCATTTTTAAACGGATTTATCTACTTGAATATCTAATACTGTTTCAAATTCATCTTTAATAACCCGACCACATTGCAATTTTTATAAAATTCCATCAAACAGTTCAAAAGTTATTAGAGAAAAAGCGATTAAATTTTTGAACATCCGCCATTTTTAAATATCTGAAAATGGAATAAATATGGTTACTTTTAATAGAAGAAAATCACTACAGAATTTTCTGAAAGTATAATGATTAATTCAAAGGTTATTGAAGGCATATATACACACAGAGTGGCAACACTGTGATCTTATAAAGCTCATTTATTTTAGAAAATAGGCTGTAGAATTGTACGATACTTATAAAAAAAAGTCCTACTGAGCGGTCGTTATACAGGTATCTCCAGTTTTAAACTTTTAAAACTATTACGAGAGTTAAGCAGTTGAAACGAAAGATATAATGTCAATCTTAGTATATACTCAGTAATCCTGACAACCCGATTGCTGAAGAAGATTCCGGATAATCTTATCGTTCCTGTTAGTACTTCCATCTGTTACAGGAGAACATTCGGAAATAAATCCATCTGTTAATTGAATGTCGGATAGATATTGATTGAAATTTCCAACCATAATTGAAAAATCTCAGTCCATCTACTAATATAACCTTTTTTTATTCCATCTATCAAAGAAACTTTTCAATCCAATTTTATAAAAAAAAAAAGTAATTAATTACTGTAAGAATTTAATCAGCGAAAAGCCAGAGATTATTTCAGAATTTTAATTTTATGTTAATCGATTAAACTGAATATGTATCGATTAACACGTACTCCGAGTTTATTGTTACGTAAAAATTAATTAACAGCAATAATATTTTTTTAAATCGATAAAAATCGATCAATTTTATGCTAATCGATTAAACAGAATATGAATCGATTAATACGTACTCCGAGTTTATTCTTACGTAACAATTAATAAATAGTAATAATATTTAAAAAAAATCGATTTTAAAAATCGATATTAACATAAAATTCGATCAATTTTATGTTAATCGATTAATACGAACTCCGAGTTTATTCTTACGTAACAATTAATAAATAGTAATAATATTTAAAAAAAATCGATTTTAAAAATCGATATTAACATAAAATTCGATCAATTTTATGTTAATCGATTAATACGAACTCCGAGTTTATTGTTATGTAATAATTAACTAACAGTAATAATCTTGTTTTTTAAAAATCGATAAAAATTTCAATTATTATTCGGTTTATTAATTCAATAAACTGTTTTTCATTATATTTCCTATTAAAAATGTTTATCTGTTATTATTTTCTTCGTGTTTCTAGCAAATAATTTAGATTTATACGCTCGTACAAAGGAGCAAGGGCGGATTTATAGAATTATCGGCATAAATACGAAACAATTAATTACGAGAAGAACTTACAAAAGAGCTTACAACTATTTTTCTTTTTCTGACATCCATACGATTCTTCCTAGCAGAAGGAAGAGGAAAAAGGAAAGAAAAAAAAAAACATTTTTTTTTTTTTTTAATAAACGTTCCCTCTACTTTACAAAATTCTGCTTAGTGTTTTTTTTTAATAAACCATAAAATCGGTCGTAAAATGTGGCTTATATAAGATAAGCCTATTAATACCGGAGTGAATTATCGTGCATATTAAAAGCTACCGTGCCGATAGATAATGATATCAATCTTCTATTTAATGATACCTGTCTGGGGGCTGACGTCACGGCCAATGACGTCGTTTCCGGTGAGTTAACAAGCCGGAAGTTGTAGTACCAGTCCAAATTACTGCGCAGATCGAAAATCGATTGGCCGTACTTTGCTTTTCTGATTCGTCGACCGAGCATGCGCCCTGCCGTTATGAAATTGAATTTCTTACCCCCGCACACACATACACACACAAAGAAGTTCTTTTTTTTGTTTTTTTCTTTTTCTTTACCTTCCCAAGCACACAGAGAGAACTAGAGAGAGAAATTTGGCTGGAAGCCAAATTGCAGCGGTTCTTGTCTCTGATAAAACAAGTAGAAACGTTTCTGTAGAAAATTTGTAAGATTGAAATGTCTTTAGAAGAATGGCGATGGAAGTATGAAAGTACTTTAAAAGCATTCCGTTTTTTTTTTTAAAGTTAACTCCAAACGATCTAATTAGGAAAAAATCTACAAATGAACGACACTCTGCAAGTAACAAATTCCGAATTTATTCTCTACAGGTTATATTTTTACAGGATGAGATTTTCTCATATTGCCTACTTTTTTCTAGTTCTTCGTTCAGATTACTGTTGCGCTAAGTTAAATTAAGTTTTTGACGTGATGTTTATTATATTTTAAACGCAATTTCCACTTTTTTAAATTGTTTATTTTCATTTTGCTGTGGAAAAGGTTCCGTTTCCACAAAAAAAAAAGATTGGTCTATAATGTTCTGAAGAGTCTAAACTAAGATCTATAATGTTCTAAGAGTCTCTCTATAATGTTCTCTCTATAATGTTCTAAGAGTCTAACAGAAGTGGAAATAGTAACTTGAAAGAGTTTGGTTAAATTATCTTAACTGGCTAAGTTTTAATTGTTGAAAGTGGAAATAGTAACTTGAAAGAGTTTGGTTAAATTATCTTAACTGGCTAAGTTTTAATTAAGATACATTATGTTGAAGCTAGCTTAACATGAAACCTAAGTTATCCAAATCTAGCATCATGATCACATAAGCTGGGTTTATTTATGCTACATTAAATTAGTTTACAACCTACATTCCGAACATATTATTGGTTTAAAAAAGTGAAAATGATATCTCAAATTTATCACATGAAGCTAGATTTGATCAGTTTTCATTAACTTAATTAGACTTCATTAGTCTTCATCGCATTTATGCGATGAAGACTAATTAACTTCATCGCATTTATGCGATGAAATCTAATTAACAAAACCTAATGTAACCTAGCTTAAATTAAACTTCATTTAGGTTATGTTATATTGCTAAACGTTTCATTAAACTTCATTATATTAAGCTACGTTTCATTAGTCTTCATTACATTACATGTTTCATTAGTCTACGTTAAGTTACCAATATTTCATTAAGTTACATTGTAATACTGTGTTCATTATATTACATTATAACAAAGCTAGCTTAATACAAACCTACTGTATGATAAAGCTAGCTTAATACGGATCTACTATATGATAATGCCAGCTTAACACGAACTTTCTCTATGATAAAGCTAGCTTAACACGGACCTTCTGTATGTTAAAGCTAGCTTAACACGGACCTACTATATAATAAAGCTGGCTTAATATGGACCTTCTGTATGATAAAGCTAGCTTAACACGGACCTACTATATGATAAAGCTAGCTTAATACGGATCTACTGTATGATAATGCTAGCTTAACACCAACCTTCTGTATGATAAAGCTAGCTTAACACGGACCTAATATATAATAAAGCTGGCTTAATATGGACCTTCTGTAAGATAAAGCTAGCTTAACACGGACCTTCTGTATGATAAAGCTAGCTTAACACGGACCTTCTGTATGACAAAGCTAGCTTAATATGGACCTTCTGTAAGATAAAGCTAGCTTAACACGAACCTACTATATGATAAAGCTAGCTTAATACGGATCTACTATATAATAAAGCTGGCTTAATATGGACCTTCTGTATGATAAAGCTAGCTTAACACGGACCTACTATATGATAAAGCTAGCTTAATACGGATCTACTGTATGATAATGCTAGCTTAACACCAACCTTCTGTATGATAAAGCTAGATTAACATGGACCTTCTGTATAATAAAGCTAGGTTAACACGGACCTACTATATGATAAGGCTAGCTTAATACGAATCTACTGTATGATAATGCTAGATTAACATGGACCTTCTGTAGCTAAATAAAGCTATGGATGGATGTATGGATAAAGCTAGCTTAATAAGGAACTAGTTTAACATAATAAAGCTAAATGAAACCTAGCTTATTATCTTTTATAATTTAATAGTGATTGTTTCATAAAGCTATATAGTATTTCATTAGGGAACATTATGTTAGACTGAATTTCATGCATGAAAGTTAAGATAGAAAGATGGCGGCTCCTTTCTCCTTAAAAGGATATTATTTTCCCGAACTTTCGTTCTTGCTGAAATTAATTTCTCATAAAATAAATACTTTTATATCCCCTGCATAATTTAATTGAATAGAATCGCGAAAGTACGGTATTAATTTGAACAAGACACCCACCTCGGAACTCCTTGGTCAGAATAAATATGGTTTATCCTATTTCTTTGCACTAATTGATACAGGAGTAAGACGAGCTTCGATCTTTAACCCAAACAATAAACAATCTTTCAGGCCAATCCAAAATGAATAATGTACTTTGCATCATTAATGTTAAAAATTAAGCCATGAAAATTAATAGATAATGACTAAGCGTAAAGCAAATGGGGAATTTTGAGATTTATTACGTGTTAAGCTTAACGACTTTTAAGCGTAGCAGCTGTCAATGGTGGAAAAACCACCCCTGCTTCTCTCCAAAACCACATAAATTTGGGTTAGGGTTTCGGGGATGCCATCCCTCAACAGCTGTCCGACTTTAATCTTGAATGAATTGGCTGTTATATATCATAACACTTACGCTAAACTTCAATGGCATCTCGTAATGTGCCTGTGGTTGTTAGATAAGCAAAATGATCGCATATAAGTCGTACGAATGAAGTTGTATTCGAATTCTTTATACGATGTGTTACCGTTTTACGATTCCTCGTATAATTTTAGAAATTGCTGCAGTTGTAGTAGTCGTACAAACACATTTAAGGATTCGCTTTAAGGTTAAATATGTATGAATTGTTGGAGCAGACGAGATGCTTAAGAGCATGCGAATAAACATACAAAGCGCTCTGATTTGAATGTCTTAAAAAAATCGTTTCTTATTTAAAGTGAATGTTGATAATTGTTTAGAGGAAACACTCCAACAGAGCGGAAGAAACAAATCCAAACAAAAGGATATTCAACATTTTAAACCGAAAAACATTGAGAATTTTTTTCCCCTCTCAGTTTTTTTTTCCTTTTTTTCTAAGTGTTTGGCTTTCGCTCACGCTAATTACAAATACTCCTTCGGCAGAGTTTTATTGATCAATTGAATAAATCTAGATTTTCTATCTGTGTACACGAATCTGTGTCCTTTAAAAGTAAATGTAATGAATTCAGTGACTTTTCTAACGTCAGACTGAAGTTACAAGAAGAAGAAGAAAAAATTTGATGCTGAAATATGATTTATTCCTTTACAAATTTGTTATTCTTGTTTTGGTTTTGCCTCTTTCGCTTTCTCTCAGTAATTTTTTCCTTTTCTCTTGGAGGATAAAAATGCAAAAAAAAAGAAAAAAGAGAGGAGGAAAAAACAACTGTTTTATTTTGTTTCTCCTCCGGATAAAATTCTTTTATCCGACTTCACATATTTTAAAATTCAATTGTTTTATTACCGAGAAACATTTTATATTATGTTTATCTTTTTTTCACTTCTAATTGAATATTTTCTTTAAGCGATTAATATATATATATATATATACGTGTGTCTATATTCTTCTAACTATATTTGACCGAGAAAATATCAAGTTCGGTTGAAAATATTGAATATAAGAATATCCTCTCGGCATAAATTGAAGAATATTGATTTATTCTAAGATGGAATGACAAGAGAAAAACTCATATTTTGTTGGAAAAAGTTTTTTCTTGCTTTTTTTTTTGTGTAGATTTTCATCCGAAAATCCCGAGACAAAGATGAAATTGGAGAATAGAAAGGTGTAGTAGTATTATTTCTCGCTATGTTTGTTGGAAACTGATAGAAAATGCCGGATTAGAAACGAAAGATTAAAAATTTCAGATAATTACTATGTTTCCTTTTTCGCTTTTCTTCTTTTTTTTCGATTCCATCTTCAAATAAATAAAATTGCAAAAGAAAAATCCAAAAATTATTTTACTTAACATACCAAACTACATAAATGAAAGCCAGATTACAATATATATATATAAACAAAATGATAAAATATCCAAACAATACTGTGAAAAAGAAATCTTAGAAAACTGCAAATTTACTGCAATAATTAACAAACATAATAAATATATAAAAAATAGACATCATTTTAACTATCACCAGATATCAGAAAACTATTAATTTCTCTTGGCACCCTCTCCTTAGAATGGATAACAATTAAAATCAAAGACTATATCACAATAATGAGATGTTATAAATGTTGTGGCACAAATCACATGGCAAAACACTGTAGAAATGAACAACCATGTAGCCAATGCAGAGAAGAACACCCATTCAAAGAATGTCTGAATAAAAATCAGCAACCTAAATGCATAAATTGTATAAACCATAATGAAAACTTAAAAGGAATTAATAGTAATGATAAATACATTATTTTCCACAATGCCTTCCATAACAACTGTCAATTTATAAAAAAAAATGAAAATTATAACTATAAAAAACACAAATTATGAATAATACAAAAATTACTAAAACATTAACTCTCAGAAATGAGTGCAAAGAGCAGGATAATCAATAAATACAGACTTTAGATTTTTCTTTTTTAACTAAAAATAAATTATTGAATCCTAATAACATTAACTCTGCTAAATAATAATATAAACAAATATAATGCCACAAGCAATAATCAAACAAACTACAATAATAGTAACTATAATATAGAAGATAAACAGGATGAAGATCAAATAACTTTATCAGAATACAATAATTATAATAAAAATAATAATCACTTTATAAAGAAACTAAAAATTATTCAAATTAATATAGAAACATTTAAAGCCACTACATCCGAAATTCTTATTTCAGATGTAGTTATTTCAGTAATTTTTATATATTGTTGAAAAAAGATATAGATCTCGTCCTATTACAAGAACCATATCTAATCCAGAATAAAATTTCTCTCCTTGGCTCTCTATTGACTTTATCCTCAGAATCTTTAAACTTTACAATAAAATCTGGAATAGTTATGAGAAACAAAAATCTTGATATCATGCTACTAAATCATTCACTAACAAATATTGTACCAGTACTTATATTAAATATCTACAAATTGAACTATATATAATTTCAGTTTACTTTCCTCCTGACAATGATATTGAAGGTGATTTAAAAATCAAGATAGACTAATACCAAATACAAATTGGGATCTCTTTTCAGAGAAATTCTTTTATTGGAATGTAAACCCAAACCAATTGATGAGACGATCAATATAACAACTCTTGAGAATTACATCAAATCTTTAACCAAAACAATGGTGAATGTTTACAACAAATGTATCACTTATAAAAACTGTAAGATAAGGGTACCATGGTGGAACTCTGAATTAAATAAAAAAAAGAACAGAATTATGTAAATCTCACAAACAATATTGTAAAGAAAACAATTCAGAACAAAAACTTATATTAAAAAAATATTTACACTAATAAACTTAAAATAATATAAATTTCTCATAAATAAACAAAGAATTGAAGTTTGGAAAAAATTTTGTTCTAATAAAGAAGCAAACCATATAAAATCATTTTCAAAAAATACAAAAATTCTAATCTACAAAGTACTTTTAAAACAATAGCAGGTTATACAGATAACATTGATGACACATTAAATGCTATATTAAATGAACTCTTTCAAAAAGACAAGCAATTGGATGACAATGAAAAAAACAAAATTATTAGGAGAAATATTTTAGATCCATCTTCTACAGATATTGACAAATTATTTATTTATAAAGAAATTGAAAAGATATTTAAATCGATCAATGTTAAAAAAGCTTCTGGTATCGACAAAATATAACTGAAAAAATGGCCAAAAATGCTTTTTATTCTATCCCAACTACTTTTGTGACTTTACACAATATTTGCCTGCAACTTGGTCTTTCTCCAACAAACTGGAAAACCACTTTTATAAAACTTATTAAGAAAAAAATCAACAAACTAAAATCACATCTTATAGAGCAATCAATCTTCCACCAATTTTGGACAAAGTTCTTGATAAACTATTTACCAACAGATTGAATTGGTTTCTTGAAACAAACAAATTCTTTAATAATAAACAATTTGGCTTCTGCCCGAATAAAAACACCATTCATGCTATAAATAATATTCTAAACTTCATCAACAAATCTAAAAATAATAAGCAACATATTGCCATTGTATCTTTGGACATAAAAGGAGCTTTTGATCATGCCTAGTGGCCTCTTATCTTATATACACTTAAAAACATACATTGTCTCAAAAACTTATATACATTAATACAAAATTACCTGACTGATAGAATTGCTATAATAAAAACTAATAACAGTCAAATTTCCCTAAAAATCAACAGAGGATGCCCACAGGGGTCTCCTTCTGGACCAACCCTTTGGAATTTAATTTTCAATGATTTATTAAACATTAATGAAAATCTTGATGATACTGTCATGATACAAGCTTTTGCCGACAATACTATTCTATTAGTATCTGATAAAAGCAGAGATATTCTCAATAATAGAACCAATGAAATAATAAAACAGATAAATGATTGTGCATTAATAACAAATTAAATATAAATCCTAATAAAAGCACTTTATAAATAATCGGTAAACACACACCACTTAAAAGAAAAATTAGTCTAAACATAGGAAATAATAAAATACATCAATCTTCTAACTTCAAACACGATGGTTTAATAATTGACAAAAAAATCTCCTGGACAGAGCATACACATTATATCTACAACAAAGCCCTAATTTCCATTAATTTACTCAATAACATCACTGACAATGGGTGGGGTTTAAACATAAAAATTATGTATAACTACCTAATTGAACCAATCATAACCTATGCAGTTGAATCTTGGGGAGAGGCAATTTTAAAAAAATCACATTAAAAATAAACTTTTAAAATTACAAAGACTAATAGTTCTAAAAATCTGCAAAGCTTACAGAACCTCTCCAACAAATGCCATTTTAATCATGACAGGCATAACTCCCATTGATTTAAAATTTAGAAAACATCTGGATTTATAAATGTCTCAACTATCCACACAATCTCTCTAATACTGAAGATTTCTTTTTCTATATAGGTATGGAATTTAATTGCAAAGAACTATCAAATGTCCTAATCAATTATAAAACAGATATTAGTCAAATAAATTATAATCAAATACATCTATCTATTACCAAACAATAAAAATTATTGACAATAACAATATTGACTGTGACATCCAAAATAACAGTATTAAAATATTTACTGACAGTTCCAAAAACAACAGTAAAGTAGGAACTGGTATAATTGTTTATAATACTAATAATACTACACTCTACCAAGGTTATTATAAACTTAGTCCACACTGCACCATTCTCCAAGCTGAACTTTATGGAATTTTAAGTTATTCAATTTATCAAATTTATACAGATAGCAAAATTGCTTTACAAATTATTAACAATTTTAATAGTAAGTACTCCTGAGCCTAAGAAATGCATAAATTATTATCTTCAATAACTAAAAATAAAACTATCTACTTCCATTGAATACATGGCCATACTGGAATTCAAGAAAATGATAAAGTAAATTTCTTAGCTAAAAATGCTGCCAATTCCGAGAATCCTATAAAATTTAATAGAATTCCAATATATTAAAAATTACATAAATAACTTAATAAATATTTTATGTCAAAAACAATGAAACCATTCCCCCAGTGGCAGACATGCTTATTTTTTATATCTGATGTCAACAAATTCCACAAAAACAAACACTTTTCTCCCAATGCATTTATCTCATAGATAATAAGAGGAGGACATGGAAGATTCAAGGTGTATTTTAAAAGATTTCACATTAAAACCATGCACCAATGCTCCTGCAGACAAGTATACAAAACCTAACCCAATTCCTATTTCAATGTCTGAACTATAACACTTTTAGAACTGAATTTGAGAAATCAAAAACAAACAAATACAGCACTATTTAGCAGAGTAAAACAGAATTAAACGGTAACGTTTTCGATCAAACTGTCCTATTAAAAGGGTACAACTGGCCTTGTAAAGTAAATCAAATAATTGATGACAACTCCATCTATAAAGCACTTAATGAATTCCTAAATTAAACAAAAGCTCTTATCCCAAATTTCAATGAATAATTATTAATCGTATAGCATGGAATAATTATGTTTTCTGTTCTATGCAACCTACTACTTCAGGAATTGCATTTCTCAACTATACAACAATTTGAAGATAGCAAAGAGAAGACAATGTCAACAAACAGATAACTTCTTCTAAATGAAAAACAATGAAGACAGGACTTCTTACATCTCCAGTGTAGAATGGATGTACTAAAAAAAATCTTATTTATATTGTATTTATTTGTATATATTTGTTGTATTTGCTGTTGTTGACTTATCATTATTGTTTTGCAATCAAATTTATTTTATTTATTTATTGTATTTACTCTCATTGTTAACTTATTTAATTATTGTATTTTAGGTTATTGTTAACTTATTTAATTTTGTTATATTTATCTATTGTTATTTAATTTGTTTTCTCTCCATTAATTGTTAAACAACTCTGTGTATTGTATCTCTGCACTGTCTTATTTCAATAAATGGTGTTGAATGCTCTCTCCCTTTTCCCTAGTGACCTATCACACTCCTTTTGATAGGAATCTTTTAGCTTTTCTCTCACTTTCCTTTCAACTTTTCACTTCCTTTCCTTTTCCAAGGCTAAATCTTAAAGTACAGCCTTCTGTTTCTTTTTTTTCCAGTCCAGTATTTGATATTTAAATATACACAAAAATATCAAATTATGATAACCATACATATCCATATATTTTTATCTAATTGAATCAGTAAGTAAATCAACTTTGTTAGGAATAAACATGGAGATTTGCAAGATTGGCACAAAAGCATGTTGACAATGCACTGCAACTGAGATAAATAATGGTATATTATCATTTTGTGAAAATAATAATGGTAAATATTATCATTTTGTGAAAATTTTTCTAATTTTTAACTTTGTGTATTTCCTTTTTATAAAAGTTTTTTCTTTACAGAATTTTTTGGCTTATATACAAGTATATACAACAGATTTTATTGTATAACAATTGAGTATTTAACAAGATTAAATTAATAAATAATGGAGGGGGAGTGATTTCTGACTCCACAAAAAAGTTATCATCAACAAATCAAATTATATTAAATAATAATTTTGCAGAAAAATTTCATAGTTCTTTCAAATCAGTATATTAAAATCAAACTCTTGCATGCAATCTTTTATTTTTTGGGAGGATCAATGAAATAAACACCATCCTGTATTTGAAAAATACACTCAAATCTGTACCTCCATCACTTAAGCATGTAGCAAAATATTTGGTGTAATTTTTACAAAATCTTCAGATAACAGTGTATATTAGTTATTAAAACTGCTAAAACAAACACAGATATTTAGGTAACTTTTCAACCAATAAAATTTATTACAAAATAATTTTAAATAATTCAAAATTTAGATTAGTTTGAGGTGGTGATATGCAGCTTTAAATTAAAAATTAATTGTTTATTGAATTTTTCCACTATACTGATAATTAAAGATTGCATTCTTTGAGTTATTAACAATAAATCCTTATTAATTTGAAATTAGTTAATTCATATTATTTGAATTAACTAATTTCAAATTAACAAAGATCTACTGTTTCACTAGCTAGAATTTTTTTATATACAGATATGAGCTGCATAACCTCTTTCTGGACAATATCTGTAAGGTCACACCCATTTCGCAATTATTATATTATCTTACTTTTTATCATAATTAATACTTATTTTTTTATACTAATTATATTTAAATATATTTTATGTTATTATTTACAAAGTATCATGATTTCTGAATAATTGTGCTGTAACGATAAGTAACGATGTCCAGTTTCGTTTTCGATTTAAAATGAATGTGTTGTGCAAAAAACAGGAAGAAAATATCATTTAAATTTAAAGAAATAATAATAGTAATAATAAAATAATGCAGATTTTAATAAGTTAACAAATTCAGATAATTATTGGAAACAGACAGGAATGTTATTAAAAGAATTTCAAAAAAATTTTAGATGAAGCGAAATAGGAGATCAATGCGATCATATAGGTTAAAATAAACTCAAACAACTCAGAGAGGGAGAGAGAAGAAAAAAAAACTCATCATCTTATAGGTCACAGAAAAAATCTATAAGTTCATGAGATAGAAGTTAACAAGCAATCTTGACAGCCATTCATCAGCATTCCTGGGGAAGTGGAGAAATAAATTCCTCCATTTGGATAACTGGGTTCGATTCGAACCTCTGCGGGAATGTAGTTGGATTGGTGGACTTCATAGGCATTAAAAAAGTAAAAGGAAAAACTTCAAGATATGTTAGTCAGAACCTCAGCAGTCAGTTGTCAGTTAGTCAGTCTTTTGTGTTACAGAGTTGTCTTTCGTGTGTCCGTCATCTGTAGTGTCTAGTCTCTCGTCATTTAAACTGTACCTTACTACAATAGCACAAGTTATCCTTTTTAAGAAAAATATTGTAAAAATAAGGAAGAAAGAAAAATCAGAAGAATATTCTCTCTCTCTCTCTGGGTATGTTAAGTGTATACACAGGTAATTGGACTTAAAATTTGGACTAACAATTAGATTCTACACGAGATTCCTTGATAATTAATGTAATTATTATGTCCATTTAATGTTTTTATTTTTAAAATGATTTAGTTAAATTTATGTACTCTTTTTTTTTGTTAAATATATATGTTTTATTATTTAATTATATAAGTGTGGTTATTCTCTAATCTTCCAACACCTTCTGACTCTGAGCGCCCTTACTCACGTGTCTTTAATAAAATAAAATATTAATTTATAATTTGGCCATCTGATATGTTAAAACAACAAACCGATCACAATCCCCACATATCCATTTATATATATGTCTGAAATATCAACGTAAAAAAATACCACTCAGCTAACAAACTGTAAGCATCATAAGCTGCCATAGTGGGCATATTTA
This sequence comes from Olivierus martensii, assembly GCA_000484575.1. Taxonomy (NCBI): domain Eukaryota; kingdom Metazoa; phylum Arthropoda; class Arachnida; order Scorpiones; family Buthidae; genus Olivierus; species Olivierus martensii. The sequence continues at coordinate 27,519 of AYEL01086888.1, forward strand.
TGAGTGAAGCTGAAATAAACAGGCTACATAGCAGCAACTGGTAGGATACATATCTAATTTACATCTCAGTAAATATATGTACAATACATTTATAATAATGTAAAAAAAAATGAAAAACAATTTGAAAAACAAAAATTTAGCACTATAATATTATACATATAGTACAGTATTATTTCAAATTCAACATTAATTAGCTGCATATTGATGTTTTCAGACTACAGCTCTATTGGATGATAAGAATACATGACATATTTTTTAAATTTAGACTTTAGATCAATTATTATTTACTGTACAGTATTATTTTATTGTCTGTTCTTTGTTAATGTTGTTAGCATATTACAATATATTATATTATTGTACAGTACTGTGCTAGTTAGTTGTAATACAGTATTGTGTAGTATTTTGACAATTTAGCTAGTACAGGTAGGCCTTGATTAGCACGAATAATTGGTTCCACGAATTTCTCGTGCTAATTGAAGCCTTTAGTTCTGGACCATCCAAGTCTTAGTAGTCTTTGTTTGTGTTAATAAAGATAAATCACCTATAAATAATATAAATAATATTTGAAAGGAAGTGTAACTATTCAAGTTCTTCAAGACATTGTGATATCATACAAAGATCAGTCAGAAGATCATCTATAATTCCAGCTCAGTAGCAATTGAGAAATTGTGATTTATATCCATTATTGCATGAGAAATTCCTAGAATTATTGTAGGTGTATGTGCTGTTAGTTGAATGGCTATAAAGTAAGGCATTTGTTTTTCATTTGAGATCTGGATTCAGTTCAGAATTCATATAACTTCAGAGTTTTTTTTAGAAGGATCCAGATCAGTACAGGTAGGCCTCGATTAGTGCGAATAATTGGTCATAAAAACCATTGTGGAGGTATACTAGCAGGTAGACAGTCATTGATGACGGAAGTCTTCTTATTATATTCAGCTATGACGATGGCCTCTGCAATCTTGATGTCTTCTGCTCCACTACACTGTCTGACTATACAGGCATGGCTCCAATCAATATCCATATCATTCTCGTAAAAATGTCTCACTAGGGCCTTAGAGCAGATACCATTTCTTATGTCATTTCGATGTTCATTCAGACGGGTGGCTAGAGACCTTGTAGTACTGCCAACATATATTTCGTGTATATGATAGTCCTTGTTGTACATGGGGATAATGTATATACCTGCTCGTTTATGTGATGGTAATGGTGGTTTATTGTTGTTTATGGCATGAAAAACAGTATCTAAGTGGGCATATGGTAAAGACCTATTATTATATTCAAGTAATGCATTACGTACTTAATGGTGGTTTATTATTGTTTATGGCATGAAAAACATTATCTAAGTGGGCATATGGTAAAGACCTATTATTATATTCAAGTAATGCATTACGTACTGGTTGTTTGGCATTATGATATGGAAGCAGATGTAAATACGAAACGCCGGGCTGTTGCATATCTTGAAAAGGTAAACGTGCATTGTTGAGGATGGACCTATTAATATTTGCAACAAATGCCTCATCATAACCATGCTGGTAGGACTGGCTAACAATAGTCTTGTATTCAGCTTCTCTACTGGCACTGTCAGAACAGTGGGTTTGGATTCTTTGCAATAGGAACCTAATAGCCGCAACTTTGTACTTGAAAGGGTCATTAGACCATTTAGGAATGAATACTGGAGGGTAGACAGGTTTTCTATAGACTGATATAGGGTATGATAGGGTATAATAGGGGGGATAATAAGGGGGACCCAAAAATAACTGGAATTTCTGATAAAAAGCATGGACGTTATTTTTTTTTAATACAACTTTAATCACCTTCAAAGTAATCTCCATTGGTATTAATGCACTTGTCCAAACGTTCATTCCATTGTAGGAAGCACCTTGCAAATTCAGTCTCTGATACCTGCTAGCGCCGTCATGACATTGCGTTTGACTTTGTTGACATCGGCAAAACACTTGCCTTTCAAGTCCCTTTTCATCCAACGAAACAGGAAGAAGTCCATGGGAGCCAAATCTGGCGAATAGGGCACATGGGTCAAGGTCTGTGAAGTTTGGGCACAAACTTAGCAGCCACTTGTTGCATTCCCAAATCGTCATGCAAATATGGGTCAAGGTCTGTGAAGTTTGGGCACAAACTTAGCAGCCACTCGTTGCATTCCCAAATCGTCGTGCAAAATGCACTGACTGGAGCTCCAGGTCTAGCCGGATAAATCTTCAAGTTGGTTGATTGTTCTGCGTCGATCTTCCTTGATGAGATCACGGATTTTGTAATGTTGTCCTCGGTTTGCACACTTGAAGGACAACCAGAATGGGACTGATCTTCAATGGCCATTTCCCCCCTTTTAAACCGAGGAAACCATTTGTACACTTGCATTTTACTGAGAGTATGTTCTTTGTAAGCTGTTTGCATCATCACAACAGTTTCAGCTGCATTCTTGCCGAGTAAAAAACAAAACTTCACAGCCGCATGTTATTCGTGAGAATCTGCCATTTCTTCGTATCACGAGTGCACTACAGATACACACACACATAACTGACAGAGAAACCACACGCTTCGTTGTCAGTTGAAGCCACTTGGCATATTGACTCAGGAGAGTCCTTCCACGGTCCCCTAGTGGCGCAACCTCATGCTATAAGTACACGATGCGCAGGAGTACAATTCCGGTTATTTTTGGATTCTCTCTTATAGAATCTATCATAATTATAGTCTGTCCAACTTAATTGTGTGGGAAAACGTCACAAAGGGAGTCCTTCCACAGTCCCCTAGCGGCGCAACCTCATGCTACAAGTACACGATGCGCAGGAGTACAATTCCGGTTATTTTTGGATTCTCCCTTATAGAATCTATCATAATTATAGTCTGTCCAACTTAATTGTGTGGGAAAACGTCACAAACTGGAACAAGTTCATTTACAACAAAGGGGTGTACATGCAGAACAGGTGGGAAAACTGGGAATTCTAATTACCTGAGTTTTTTTAGATAGGTTGAATAATTGTTACTTTTTGAAAAATCCTTTATATAAATTTTAATATAATGTAAAAAATAAATTTTCTTTTTCTAAGCTGATGCTTACCCATCAACTTAACAACAAACGTTCCTTTTTTACACAATAGACCAGTCTAAATAACCGCATGCGCAGTCTGAACCCACACAACTAACTTGGACAGACTATAATTATCATCACAATAAAAACTTTGATGAATAATAATTATTCTATATTTATTTAAATTTTATGAAACTTAAACAAATAATTGCATCGTTGAAATATTTAATGAAAAATAAATAAAAATATAGTAAACAGCTTAATTATGACCAATAAAATCATTTAAATCATGCAGTTAATCTTATTTGTGCATTGAAATGGCAAAAATATCTGTTGGTTAAGTTACTACTACATCACAAAGAAAGATGGCACTTCCACTATTGGTCTGTTTACAACTGTTGAATTGGATAAAAATGAATTTTAAAAGTTAAATAATAATTAAAATGGAAATAAAATAGATGTAAAATGGCATAACATTTCAGAGAGCATTTGGGAAATAATAGCAGTGATCAGATTGCAGTAAACTATAAACAACAAAAAAATATTGATAAAAGAAAAACGTTATAATACAGTAAGACCCTGTTTAACACAGGATATGTTTCAAAAACCAAGCACTAAATGAAACAGCGTTAAATGAGGTCATGTTAAGATGTAAATAATGGGATAGGTGAAACAGGACAGTGAATAAAAAAATATATACGTACCATTTTTATTTTATTTTGTAACATGTATTATTACTATTTTATTACATTAATTATAGACATTTTTTTTATTGCTATTATTGATTTGTATTCATAAATCATTCATGGAAAATTTCTTAAAATTAGAAAATATAAAGTTTTAAGAACAAAAAAAGGCAGTGATCAGATTGCAGTAAACTATAAACAACAAAAAAATATTGATAAAAGAAAAACTTTCTAACTTCAGGGAATTATAGTTTGAAGTGGCAGCATTCAGGTTACACATACAATAAATAGATTGTATTTGTATGAGACTGAACATAATGGCACATACAAATATAAAGCAGAATACAGGAAGAACTGCCCCTATGCTAAGAGACATCATTATAGTGAAAGTATTGTGGAACAAAGCAAGTTTAATGAAGTCATATCAAAGAATATATCTGTGGACTTTTCTAAAACAAATAGTCTATATAAATAGTTAAGAAGTGGTAATATGGTAAGACCCCCACTTAACACTGCTCCGTTTAATGCTGTTTTGATATAATGCAGATTTTCGAATTCTATGTTTTTTTATTGATTCACTTTGGCGCAGTTTTTCAAATCATTATACTCATATAAATATGAAATCACACAAAAATAACAATTATCCCATTTTAGGAACAATTTTTATTTTTGTTACTGTAAGTAACATTGATCACTGATCATAAAAATGAACTGTGACCCACAGCAGACTTTCCTATGTACTGCACTGATATTAAATGCACTATGAGACGTGGCAGAAGTATTAAAGCAACAAATTTGTGTGATTTCATATTTATGTGAGTATAATGATTTGAAAAACCACTCCAAAATGAATCAATAAAAAAACATAGAATTCGAAAAACTGCATTATATTGAACAGCATTAAATGGAGCAGCGTTAAGTGGGGTCTTCCCATATTACCACTTAACTGTTTATATAGATTATTTTTTTTTAGAAAAGTCCACAGATATATTCATTGATATGATTTCATTAATCTTGCTTTATTCCACAATACTTTCACTATAATGATGTCTCTTAGCATAGGGGCAGTTCTTCCTGTATTCTGCTTTATATTTGTATGTGCCATTATGTTCAGTCTCATACAAATACAATCTATTTATTGTATGTGTAACCTTTCTCTAGCATTTAAAACTGATATTTTGTAGATTCCAATTTATCATTCTCAGTTCTAAGTTTCTTTTTTTATTACTTTGAATAGCTTGAAAACATTCATTTACTGGTTTTGGTGGTGTTAATGTTATAATCATTTCAATTTTCTTTGTCAAAGAAAAATTTTATATTTGCTTTTAGAGAATAACTTTTCTAATTTCATTTCTTTTAACTGTTCTTGAATTATAATGTTTCAAACAATAACAGTTACTTAAAGAAATGTTATCAATCAAATCAATATTGTTTTAAATATATTTTTTAATTCTCACATCAATTTTAATCTTAATTTTAATATGATTGTTTCAAATAATTTTTTAAAAATTATTCAGTTTATAAAAATATTATAAAGTTCCTTCCCAAATTGATATGATATATAAAAATAAAATGGTGTCAAAAATATGATAATTTTGTCTATATTTTGTAAGCATGTGTATAAGTAAATAGTAGTTATATGATTCAGTGCTAGTTGTTTAGATTGGAAATATTTTTGTAATGTTTTGTTTTTATATTTTATCAGCTGTTGAAATGTTTGGATTATTAAGAATGGTTTTATTAATGTTATTATTATGGATTTTTCCATTCTAATAATTTTTTAATAATAAATATTTTAAACCACTTAAAAACTTTATCTAATTTAGGAATATTCTAATATATTAGAGAAGTTAGAACAAATGAAAATAGCTGAAAGGAAAAAGAAGAGCAAAGAAGTTGGAAAAGGGAAAAAAGTTAGTAATATATATTCATTTTATTATTTTAAATCTTTAAAAATAAATAAGTTTAACTTATGGGGAAAAAGTTTTAAATAAATGCAATTTAAATAAATAAACAGCACTATTTAGGCAGATAAATCGAAAAACTTTTTAATTCTGAAACATTTTTGCTGTATATATAGCCTTTTTCAGCAATGTAGGTCAATACTAAGAATAAAATATAGTACTGTGTTTCTTAATATTTCTTTATTATTCTTTCTTAGTATATTCCAATTTATATTACATTATAATATAAATTGAAATTATATAATATTTTAATATAAATTGAAATATTTTATATTCCAATAAATTATTTTTTTAACATATACAGTCAAAATCCGATAAGACGCCACCATCCATTCGGTGACAATTTTGGTGGCTAATCGGGGTTGGCGGTTTATCGAAAACATATGCAGTGTAGAAATGAAAATGAACTCCAAATTTATCAAATTTAATAAAATACAGTACATTTATATTTAGCATTCAAACAACATTTCTAAAAAAATGTATATTTTGCAATATAGTATAGGAACCAATTTTCAATCTGTCTGATTCCACTATGCTCTTCACTTTTTTCTACATAATCAGTCATCTCAATAAATCTTTTCTATTGGCCATTCGTTTTGTTTTCATATCACCAATCAACCATTTATTCTTTACTATCATTCGTAATTTTCTCAGATTAAACATCGATGTTCAATATTTTTTCTGTTTATGTAGTAGAATTGATGTTTGGGTTTAATGTTGAAGATTAAACATCGATGTTCAATATTTTTTCTGTTTATGTAGTAGAATTGATGTTTGGGTTAAGTAATATTAGATGATATTTTTATAAATAGAATTTTTTTATAATTAGTGATGATTTTATTTAATTTTTTAGTTTTGCATTAGGAAAATCAAATAATCCATCTGGAAATATTGATTTAGTGCTTATATTTGCCTATAGTTATATAGGCAAATATAATAGTGCTTATAGTTATTATATTGAGACACTTTATTATCATCATTTAATTAATATTCGAAATGTTTTTGGGTTTTTTTTTTAATTTCAAAATATTTATACCTTTATAGCTCAGTAAGTATGCTTCTGAAAACCTTACTATGGCAACATTTTGCTAAAAATAAAACTAATTCTGCAACTTGCATTTATTATTCAAAATAAAGTATTTGTACCTTTGTAGTTCAGTAAGTATGCCTCTGAAAACCTTACTGTAATAACATTTTGCTAAAAATAAAACTAATTCTGCAACTTGCATATATTATTCAAAAAAACTGAAAACTAGTGGTAATACCATGAATTTAAGGTGTCATCTTGAAAACAAACATCTACAACTTCTTGGAGTTCAGAAAGATTTGCAAAAGGAAGAAAATGTTATCAAGACACTGATGAAGCATCATCATCACAACCTCTCCCAGGAAAACAAAAAAATGAAACTTTTAACGGACTTAAAAAAAAATTAACTTAAAAAATTTTTACAATCTTTTGATGTAAATATTTTAATTAGTTCTGATTAATGATAAAAGTTTTAATATAATTCATCCCATTTATCCAAATCAGGCTCTTATATTTATGGCGTGTAAAGACAATAAGCCATTGAGTATTTGGATTGTAAGACAATGGCATTTTCATACAAAATTCCTTCTCAACCAACAGTTAACAGACTAATTTCTGATAAATGTTTGACTGTGGATACCATATTGCTATAACAGCTCAAACAGAAAGTTTTGCTTATTAACAACTGATTTATGGACAGACATTCAGAAGAGGTTACATTAACTAACAGAAAATGAGGTAAATCAGGCTCTTATATTTATGGCGTGTAAAGACAATAAGCCATTGAGTATTTGGATTGTAAGACAATGGCATTTTCATACAAAATTCCTTCTCAACCAACAGTTAACAGACTAATTTCTGATAAATGTTTGACTGTGGATACCATATTGCTATAACAGCTCAAACTCATAACAGCTCAAGTTTTGCTTATTAACAACTGATTTATGGACAGACATTCAGAAGAGGTTACATTAACTTGACTGTCCATTTTATAGTTGAGAAAAATAAACTAAGCAATGTAGCATTGAATGTTTTTATATGGGAAGAACGGTATACTAGCGAGTATCTAGTTAATAAACTAAAGCAGTTAATAAAATACTGGAAATAGATGAAGAATATATCAATGCAGCTGTTACTGACGATGCACAAAAAGAAACTAGCATCGATGTTAAAGATCCATTCTGCCAAATTTCTTGGCATCAGCAAGGGTGGCAGCTAAACAGGGGGCATTTTATCGGGGTTTGGCTGTATTTCAATTATTCAGTCAGATTTTTGTTTTTAATATCATAATGTTGATTTCAAACTTGAATATAAGGTAAATCTATTTTTTATTCTTGATTTTCTTAAAAAAATATTTTGCTTAAAGTTAATAGTGTTTAATACTAATTAATCTTGGATATAGGCAATGTATATTGTAAAATAAATTTACTTGGGCATCGTTGTAGACCTACCTTTTTTGTTCCATTGTTTACATTGTAATCGTTTAGACTACAAATTATAAAATCTTAAAAATATATATAGTGCAGTTAACCATGGTACAGATATATATTTTGGCTGTCAATCCCCTCTTCAGTCTTAAACCTAGAACTGCAAAAATTTACATAATATTTTAACTAAAAATTAAAATATGTAAATTTTGATAATTGGCAAAACTGTTACAATGTAAACAATGTAATAAAAAAGGCAGGTCTACAAAGATGTCTAAGTAAATTTATTTTAGTGTTTATTATTATTTCCTGAAATTTTTCCTGTCAATTTGGTTTCATAGTTTTGCATTGGCATTTACTAATCATAAAAATTCTTTCTAAAATCTAAAATATTTTAATACAATTGTGATATGATAATTTTTTATATCTTGAATCTCATGATGCACATGAAACTCCACTAAAATCTAGAATCCTAAGATTGAGACTTGGCCTTATGATCTTAGAGCCATCAATTATATAAGGTCATCTGATCTGTTAGTATGTTTTAGTTTAGCTCTAATAGAAATAATTTCAGTAGTGTGGCTTCAAAGAATAGACAAGTAATTTTAGTATATGCTTAATCCCTACAGGAAGCACTAAACAGCAGGTGTAAAAACTAAAAATTTTTTATTGCTAATGTTTTCGATGCCTTTGCATCGTCTTCAGGCAAAAAACAGAATAGAAGTAGCAAATTTAAATAAATTCGAACAAAACAAAAATATACGTTTTTAAGAACTATGCAAGTTACTATGGTAACTAACAACAAACAACTACGTAAACTAAGGAGTGCAAAATAAATAACATAATAAATAAACATAAAATTATATAAACTTTAAATAAACACAAAAGTATAAATAAATAATGTATTTTTATAAAAGAAAAGTTCATTCTAGTTAATACGACTTTCAAGGCACTGTCCTAAGTCAGACTAATATCATACATTCATCTTTAGTAGGATATATCTTCCTAGCCCAAAAAAATTGTTTAACTTTGCTACTACAACCTAGCTTCAAATATCTGTCTTTGTTAGGAGATACTTCCAAGTTAATACGACTTTCAAGGCACTGTCCTAAGTCAGACTAATATCATACATTCATCTTTAGTAGGATGTATCTTCCTAGCCCAAAAAAATTGTTTAACTTTGCTACTACGACCTAGCTTCAAATATCTGTCTTTGTTAGGAGATACTTCCAAGTATCCGATAACTCTTTTGCCAGCTGATTAATGTTTACGAGAATTTCTTTTCTTTCATTATCATACATTTCCAACGCTTCTGCTAGGACTGCATGCTGATCTTTTGCCAAGGTTCTTATAACTTCCGCTTTTTCCCAATTCACACTTATATCGTATTCCAATGCACGCATTGCGAGGGCTGTAGTTGTATGTCTTTTTATGTTCACATAGTCTCCTTTCTAAATTTCTAGTAGTCACTCCAATATACACTTCATTTACGCCGGTGTCATTGTTCATAAGAGGTATTTTATAGACTCCTGATATTTGTTTACATTTTATCCTATCCTTATCACACCTTAACCGGTTGAACAGTGTGCAGTACCTTTTGTAAGTCACTCTTCTATCGCTCCTCCTTGTTAAGTTTTTAATTAACTTGGAGTTTTTCATTGCGTATGGGATAGACTGGTATTTACTTTTCTCTACTATCGTTTGGTGCTACCTGTCTAGTTAGTGACGTCTGGACTTTCTCATAGATTCTTCTTAGAAAGCCTTTCGTGTAACCATATAACTGCCCAGTCTGGTAGATGTACCCGTTTGGTGCTACCTGTCTAGTTAGTGACGTCTGGACTTTCTCGTAGATTCTTCTTAGAAAGCCTTTCGTGTAACCATATAACTGCCCAGTCTGGTAGATGTACTGCACCTCTTTATCTTTATCCACCTGGGTATCTACATAATATTCAGCCGTCTTAAAATAATACCTAAAGGTAGAGGCCTTATAGGATAACGGGTCAGGGGACCACCTCGGTATGATAACCGGTTCATAAGTCGGCTTTCTATAAACAGTAGTGTTTAGTTGTTTTTCGTTTAGGTTCAAACTTATATCAAGGAAATGCGTTGACGTCTTACTAGTATGCTGTTGTTTTAAAACTAACCCGTAAGCTCTCAATGTCAAAGCCTTTTCTAAGGTTTTAGGGTCGGATCCTTGGTCCCAAACTGTTATAATGTCATCAACATATCGCAGATAACCTCAGGAATGAAATGAGATTTTATGTAAAATTTTTGCTTCAGCTTCCCTTAGGTCAACATATTGCAGATAACCTCAGGAATGAAATGAGATTTTATGTAAAATTTTTGCTTCAGCTTCCCTTAAGACCAACTCTGCAAGAGGGGGAGCAATAAGGCTTCCTATTGGTACGCCCTTTTTCTGTAAATAAAATGCACCTAAAAAGGTGAAATACGACTTATGCGTCACTAAGTGTCATTAAATAAGCTAGGTCCCTTAGTAGTGTTGGTTTGATCTGCATTTCCATAGTATTGGCAAGGCGGAACCTATAAAACGTCAGACACACAGGTTCAATTTCCAAGGAAATCTGCATTTCCGTAGTATTGGCAAGGCGGAACCTATAAAACGTCAGACACACAGGTTCAATTTCCAAGGAAGGATATAAATTCTCAAAGTCATACGTTACAATCATATCCTCCTCTTCCCATATTATCTCTTTTAACCTAAGCAATGCTTGCATTGTTACTGTGGTTGAGTCATCCGTGTGGTCCATTAAGTTCAACATCCACGATGCCAACTTTTTCTCTAGGTAGTAGGAGGGAGCATTAACTTTCTCTCTATCGGTCGAATTGTGACTGGACTTTTATGAGTCTTCATGTACCCAAAGAGTCTAGGGCACGTAGGTGCTCTTACATGATGATGTTTCCACATTTCTGGAAAGTTATTAGCTTTACATATCCTATTCACATCTTGCATAAGGTCTTGTTTGGGATCTTTTTCCAGGTGAACAGGGGATGTATCATGGATGTATTCCTGTAGATACCTTTTATAATCATCCTCCTTAATTAAGACCATTCTTTTTGTCTTATCTTCTCTCGTAATAATGAGTCCATACTCTATCATTCAGTTTTTTGTTTGCTTAAGCAACCGTAATATTTTTTCGTTAGTTTTTACTAAATACCCCCTTTGTTTCTTTTATTTTTTTCTCTAATGAACTCCCATCTTAACTTTTCTTTCTCAAAGTTCTGCACTGATAAACCAATAAGTAGATCCTCTATATCATGCATTTCAGTCTTAACATCCAACTCTTTCTGGACTTCATACATTGGACCTTTTCTAAATAGTTGTTCAGCATATGGCGGTAAAGATATATCTCCTACAACCTTAATTACTTTGTCTAACGGCAGTTGTGTGCTAGTTCTTGTATCAAGCTGCTTTTTAAGAATCCATTTAACTTTTTTAATATACTTACTTCTTAAACTTAATCTAAGGCTTTCCTGCCTATTTAGGAAATCGTCTAATATACCTCTTTGAGTCAGTAACTGCCATAATTTATTTTCAAGAGTCGATAGCAAATTAATAACTTTGTAAAAGGTCCTTCTAGCATCAGCAATGGCTATCTTCAAGCAAATTCTCTTTGTATTACGTAGAACTTTTTTAGAATTAACCGGCAAGGATATGTTATATATGGACATAGGATAGACTCCATTCAACTTGCACTGTTCTAAAAACTTCCATTTTTCAAATGCTGTTACTCTTCTTAAGAGCATTTGAAAAATGGAATCCTCCTTGCCATTTCGCAGGACGTTTTCTTTGGATTGCTTCCCTCAGTCGTTTCAAAACCTGCACGTAGAAAGGGCCATTAACAGTTTCTCCAGCTGGTACAAATTCGCATCACGACAGTGCTCCCTCCCACACATCGCTTGTTGTGCGGACATGGCTCGCAGAAACGAACATTCCACTCCTCTACCAGCCTCCCTTCTCACCGGATTTAGCATCAGCAGATTTCTGGCTCTTCTCCGAGATCAAAAAGGGCCTCAAAGGTAACCGTTTTGCCACCGTAGAAGACATCAAAACCAATGCGACAGCTGAACTTCAGAAGATACCAAAACAGACTTTCATCTTTGTTTCTAGCAATGGCAGGAGCAGTGGAACAAGTGTGTGTGTTCTGAAGGAGTCTATTTTGAAGGCCATTAAGTAAATGTGTACCTATATTGTGGTAATAAATAGTTACAACGAAATTTCGGAAACTTTTTGACTGCCCCTCATATTTTTAAAATAAATTGTAAAATTATTCAATAATTTTTAATCTGCTTTTGGGGTTCTTATTGTTGGAGCCCAAGGCATATACCAATATGTTAACTATGTAATTTTATAAGAACCGGATTATCTGGTTCTTAAAAAAAAAAAATATTTTTAATATAGTTAATATATTATAGCAGTATTTAAAGATGGCAGCAAGTACATGAAAAACCCTCGCTTTATGTGAGAGTCACGTGATCACATGAAGGAAATCGTAAGGGTCACATGATTCAATGAAAGACGAAAACAAATTAAATAATTGTGAGAGTCATATGATCGGACAAAAGGAACCATGATGGTCACATGATTCGATGAAAGTCGAAAACATCGTAATTAATATCACTTATGAATGCTATTAGTGAAAAACATCACGTACGAAAGACGATAATTAAGAACAAGAACAATCATAGTTATCATAAAATACGAAGATAAGGGGATTGCACTGGAAACCACATCGAAAATAATCTTTATTCGGGTGATAATTATGGATTTATGACCCGAATTATCAGATCTAGATAAGGTCTGAGAGAGAAACCCAGGTCAAGAATGGTCATCTTGAAGCCCAGACTGCCTGCCTTTGGACTGATGGAGAGAGGAGAGGGTCAACGATATAAAGACCCACTGAACAAAAGATCGGGGTCTTTTCCTGGTTATCCACGATTGTTGTCTCCGTCTTCCTGTTCGTCCCGTCCGACGACTCCATTTCCGAGTTCGTCTGTCCATTGCCGAGTTCACCTGCTTGTTCGTCCGTTCGTATTCACCATCGGTCTTCATTGAGAACTCTTTCAATCTTTTCCAAGAGATGGTCAACGATATAAAGACCCACTGAACAAAGGATCGGGGTCTTTTCCTGGTTATCCACGATTGTTGTCTCTGTCTTCCTGTTCGTCCCGTCCGACGACTCCATTTCCGAGTTCGTTTGTCCATTGCCGAGTTCACCTGCTTGTTCGTCCTTTCGTATTCACCATCGGTCTTCATTGAGAACTCTTTCAATCTTTTCCTGAAGTCCCAGCATCATCGTTATTCTTTGCCATAATTAAATCCATCTTGTACGTTTGCAGTAACGATATACCATTGATTGTCTTACCAGTGTCAAGACTTCAACGACAAGGTATTTATCCTTCCCACCGATGTGTTAAACTGTTAATTACCGATGTGTTAAATGTTTATTGTTAATGTTAATTTGAGTTGTGTGACTTATTGTGTCTACTGGCTCTCCTGCCCCGTCCTTATTCACGCCACAACCGTGTTTTTTGGCCAGAATCAAACTGTGTTGTTGGGAAACATTCAAACCCAACTGGTGTCAGAAATCCTAACTAAGGCATTTAAGGCTTAAGCCTATGCCTGACTCGTCCTGAAAGCTCCACACTTTATAATCAAAGCTTTTCATTCAAATTCTCTGAAATAAGAAACTTTTAATTGGTTCAGTTATGAAATATATTATAAAATAGAGTATATAAAATTATTTCAGTACTTTTGAAGGCAAAATAACATCAGTATTTGAGTTATTTACAACCTGAATAATGAGCAAAATTTATGTATGAATTAAGTTCATAACTCAAGGAATTCATGTATTCTTATTTAATTTACACTTTTATCTGTGGGTTAATAACATAACAATCCAGAAATGATATTAGTAATATAATGGTAATAGTTATCTATCTCATGGTCTCTAGCTTCAGAAAATGAAGCTAGAGCTCATGATACACATCACTAGGTCTTAAATTAAATATATATGAACTTAACAATTGAATTTATGAGGGTTGGAAATTTAATATTGATCACAATGGTACAGATCAGCACAGGAAAGGCATAGCAGAGAAAAACCTTTACAGTCTCTAAGTATAGTCTCCAGCATTGTCTATGACCTTTTTCCATTGTTGTGGTAGCTTCATAATGCCATCAGCAGCCCCAAATGTGTTGATATCACAAATGAACTGCACACATAATGTCAGGAACTGTGTGAAAACGAATGCTTCATAGAGGTTTTTTTGAGTTTAGGAAATAAATCAAAGTCACAGGGAATAAGATGTGGAGAGTATGGTAAGTGGTACAGCACTTCACATCCCATCTTGTGAGCAGGTCACAGACAACACCAGCCACAAGACAATAGGCATTATCGTGGAGAATAATGGCTGGGGGGGGCAGGTCACAGACAACCCCAGCCACAAGACAATAGGCATTATCGTGGAGAATAATGGCTGGAGTGGTCAGAAAGTCACACCATTTCCTCTATAAGACTTCATGCATGTTGTGCTGCAAGAAATGTGCATAGTATGCAGCATTTAGTTTGTCTGTTGTGTATCTTTGCATCCAAAATGGTTTGTCACCCAGGCCTAGGCTTACTTCTACTTCTATCTTCTATTATGGAGGTTATGGTTCAGGCCTAGGCTCGTCGCTCACGTTCTCACTTGAATGCATTCACCTACTTCCTTATCATACTGTACAGTAATGAATCAACACCATAGACCTCTATAAGTCTCTAACTGTATTCCTTTGTGGTACACCCCAAGTAGTTTCAATTTTAATCCAAGAACCACTCCCCAACTTGGAAAACATCTTCCTCCACCGATCTTCTGCTCTTCACAGACTGCATGACATCAATGTGAGCATGCAGCATGTATTGTATTCCTTTGTGGTACACCCCAAGTAGTTTCAATTTTAATTCAAGAACCACTCCCCAACTTGGAAAACCTTTCTCCACCGATCTTCTGCTCTTCACAGACTGCATGACATCAATGTGAGCATGCAGCATGTGGAAAAGCAATACTCTTTACCAGGGTTGCAGAATTGGATGGCAAATGATCTGACTCTGACTCCACCTTTTAAAAAAAAATCCTACTCAGACTTCCTAAAATTTGTAAGGTCTGACTCCAATTTCCAACTCTGGGCAGTTTAAAATTCTGACTCTGACTCCACCCAAAAACCTCCTACTCTGCAACCCTGCTCTTTATAGTGATGGGAGGGGAAGGTTTGAATTTATATGTGCCAATACAATCAGGATCACACATGTCACCATTCCCCTCCAGCACTCTATGATTGCAATTAAATTTCAAACCCATGTATAAGAGTGTTTTCAAACATTAAAAAACAAAAATTATATTTGATCTCAAGAAAAGACAAAGAAAATTTTCAGGATACCAGTCAATATATTAAAATTCAGCATTTTTAATTCTCAAGATTGCCAGGTTTTACAAAATAAGCCTTTACAGAATTTTCTGTCTTGATGAATTGAAAAATTATTTTGATAAATAATAATGAAATTATTTAAAATTATTTTACCAGAACATTTTGCTTCATGAATTCAGAATGGAATTATTCAAAGACAGGCAATTCAGAGAAGTAAAACCAGAAGGAGTTATATCAAAAGAAAGGATAAATGCTAAAGCTAAAGGTAATTTTGTACATATTAATATTTTTTAATTAAAAATATCAAATATGTTTTAGTTAGTATAGTTGGTGATAAATTATCAACATACCAATAAAATTTTCAATTAAAAATAATGAAATAAATAAAAATATCCATCTGATAAGTTTTGGAATTAAAATATTATAGATATTAAGTTTCTAAGCTGATATTTTAAATAATGATATTTTACTTTTGTAAATATCAAATTATTTTGTAAATATGAAAAATTAATGATATTTTAACATTTAATCTTATTAATATTGATTACAAGTATACTTCGCTTAATATATAGTCACTTAACTTATTTTCACTGTAATATGCAATCAATTTTGTTGTTCATCCCCATTATAATGTATTGCTGTTCTTCATAATATACTGATGACATCATCAAAAATTTCTACCATTCTGAAACTGATAATGCAGTGTAATCTAATATGGCTGATGCTATGTAGTGCAATATATGTGAGATGATAATTTTGTTTTTATATTTCATCATAATAATTTATTTTTTGATATGAAACAAAATATAAATGGTAAGCCATATTTCTTCAATTCTAACATACAGATTTTTCACTTTTTATAAAATGTTTGAAATTAGGATGCAGCTTCCTATTTTAAGACAGATTTTTTTTTCCTCTCTGAAATTAGGATCTCTCTTACAATGATATCAAAACCAACTTTTTATCTGTTTGAAATTAGGATGCAGCTTCCTATATTAAAACAGATTTTTTTTCCTCTCTGAAATTAGGATCTCTCTTACAATGATATCAAAACCAACTTTTTATTGTCAAATTTTAAGAAAGAAATTATTGCTAAATACATTGAAAATAATGTGATTTTCCAGCAGCAATAATTATTCAAAGCATTACAGAGACATTCAAATAACAAGATGTGCAAAAGAAATTTTGTTCCAAAAATAAAACTCACAAAAGAAATTTTCTTGCAATTAATGAAATGGGAAATATATCAGGTATGTAATGATCATCAGAAATATAATTTTTGTCTCTCAGGTAAGTGAATAATAATCATTGGTATATACATAGTAATCAGAACTATTGAAGATCTCACAAATTTGATTAGAAATTTCAGATATAACTGTGCCTACATTGTACCAACTCTGCTCTCCATTTACATATTTTTTTAAATAACAATGCATAATATACAAAAAACATTAAATAATATTTTGCATTATATAAATCTAAAATATGAAATAATGCATTATTCATATATTTTAACATTTAATAAAATATGAAAATTTTATATTGCAAATTATTTAAAAAGTGCATATTTATTGTTTAGGAAAATTCAATTGGATTAATTTTTTTAAACAAATAATCATCATTTTACAAGACAATTTTATCATTATTAAATGTTAATCATAATTTAAAATTGTTTTTCATAATACCTAGAAATTCAAATAGTACCACAAAATAACACTGTAAATTTACCATATGCTTTCATGTTAAAACCATAAACAAAATGGCAGCAGACTTCTGATAAGGAACATCAACTTTTATTTCAGAAGTTTAATCCTTTATGTACTATTAACAGCATATGCTACTCAAGATCAATTACTTCCAATGATTGTTGACAGCATATATCTCTCATGGCAAAAATAAACAATAGAAAGTATAAGTTAAAATACTAGCACTAATTTAAAGTGGAAAATGAACACAAATTCACAGTAGCGCTTTCAACTTTAATAAGTCATCTTCAGCTCACAAAATAACAAGTTTGGAATGTAAGAACATAAGAACGTTATAAAATATATAAGAACATTATAAAAATTCAAATTACAATTTAAATGGAAACGTATATAATTTGTCAGAGTACAATATTATATATATGTATATAGATAATATATTAAACAGATTAGAACAAAAATTTATATAAAAAAATAATAAATAATAAGTTGAAATTAAAAATAGATGGGAGTATAATCATAATATTATATATATGTATATAGATAATATATTAAACATATTAAAACAAAAGGTTATATAAAAAAATAATAAATAATAAGTTGAAATTAAAAATAGATGGGAGTATAATCATAACATCTTCCTTAAAATTGTATTTTCAACAAATCTATCTTTGCATAAACAAAATATATAAAAGACGAAAAGTTGTTAATCATCTCTGTTTATTCTGTCGAAAAATTCGAAGTGGTTCAACCATTTCTCTCACTCTTATTGTATATTTCGAATAATTTAA
>AYEL01086890.1:0-11190 GCA_000484575.1 Olivierus martensii
ATATGAAAAATGTATTAGCCTTTCTGGTGATTATGCTGAGAAACAAAACCAAAAAAAAAAAAAAAATGTTGTTTTCATTGTCAGGCCCAGAACTTATCAGCTGATTCTCGTAATTGTTCATAACTCAAATTTGATACAACTTGTTATTGACATAGTCATATTTGTTTGATATTGGACTTAAAATCTCAAATTTATTAATTAATAAATAATAATAATAATAATAAATCTTATAAAAAATGGCTCATAATAAAGTTCTTGTTTGTTCTGTTTAAAAGTAAATTCCTATTTCATGACTTGATAATATAAAAACTCATTTACTTATACAAATCTGATTTATATAAATTTGACTTTATCTAAAAAATTTTGACACGCAAAATATTTAAAAAACCATCTTCTATTATTTAGTATACAGTACAGTATTGTAATTTTAATTTTCACATTATAATAACAGTTATGATCAGGGCCGCTGAGAGGGGGTGACATCCATGACTTTTGTCACAGGCCCGGTATCGAAGAGGGCCTGACCATCGGGCCTGAAGTGTCACATAACGTGTCCGATAGTTCGCAGACTGCTGACAGATCATCTAAAGTAGTCGTACCAAAATAAACTTTTTTTTATATATAACATAGTATGTAATGTATGGAATTTTGAATTTATTGTTTGCCTTTTGTAAATAAATGCTTAATGTTTCATATGGCTTTTCTAATTAAACCAAAGTGATGCACTTTTTTAAGTAGGCTCGGACCACAGACTTGTCATGGGCCCAAAAATTCTTCTTCTTGGTTATGACAGACATTATAAGTTAAAAGTGCTGTTGCAAATGTTACTATAAATTGAGTATCCCTAATCTGAAATATTTAGGATTAGAATGTTTCAGATTTTGAATGTTCTTTTTAGATTTCGGAATATATGATATAGTGTAGTTGAAAAGAAGTGACAACATTCTATAGTGAATAGCATTATGAAAAAAAATTCAATATTAGATCTTTTTGATATTTTTAACAATATATAAACAACACAACAGAAAATAAGTAGTCACAGATACCTCCTACTAACAATGTTTGATGCCAATAGTTTTTTTGGATATTTCTGTATCTTTCCAATTTATTTAACACCGTTTTATTGCAACATTTAGTGACAACACTCAGTTAAATTTACCCTTTTTTAAACAATACGTATTTATAAAATAATAATAAGTACATTTGCATGGTTTTAAGAAAAATATGCATTTTGGCTTTTTATTGCCCTCTTCAGTTCTATTTTTTTACCATGCTGTAAAAAGTTTTTTTAATGCAAATTAACAATTATGATTTTAAAACCAGACTTATACAAAAGAATTTGCATCATTAATTTACTGATTATAATCCTATTTTAAATTTGACAAATTCTCATTGGTCACACTAGCTCTCTGACGAATAGATTTTTACAGATATTATTCCGCATTAAACTATATAACAAAATTTATTTATACTTTATTTAATTAATGTTCATTAAATTCTATTACCTTAAACTTTTTGAGATTACTTTCACAATAAATTTCTTTAATCGATGTAACTTTGTTTTATTGATTCATATCTATATATTCATTAATATGTTTTTAACAAATAATATTTTAACTATTATTTTAAATAAAAAATAATTTACCTCAAATGTTAAATGGAGCATTCACTTTAGTATTACATTATTATATGAAGTATTTATTTTACATTTTACATCAAATGTTAAATGGAGCATTCACTTTAGTATTATATTATTATATGAAGTATTTATTTTACATTTTACACCAATATCAAAGAAAAAAATCTACTTTCCTTCAGGAGAAATCATTCTGATTTACATTATTATTACATTATAAATTGTTAACTAGTGCCCTCTAGGGGGGAAGTGTACTCCACCATAACTCTGGTATGTTTAATCCATTTTTATTATTTACTAACAAGTTTTTTTATTTTTTAAACCCTCTTTCTTAATAAAATAAAACTCATAAAATAATCTTTTTTATATGTTTATGTTCTTGTTTTAATACCTGTATGAAATTATTATTTATGTTACATTCATTTTCTAAACAATGTATAGCTATTCCTGATTTGTATTATTTTAACTTTATATATCTGCTATGTTCATTTATTCTTACATTTAATTCCTGTTTAGTCTCACCAATATACACATTGCATGTACATTCTACTTTATATAAATTGCATGTACATTCTAATTTATATAAATTAGAATGTACATGCAATTATATTATAGTAATAATGTAGTAATAATGTAATAATGTAAATCAGAATGATTTCTCCCGAAGGAAAGTATAGTTCTTTCTTTGATATTGGTGTAAAATGTAAAATAAATACTTCATATAATAATGTAATACTAAAGTGAATGCTCCATTTAATATTTGAGATAAATTATTTTTTATTTAAAATAATAGTTAAAATAGTATTTGTTAAAAACATATTAATGATCAAGAGGCATGGCAGTGACTCTAAGCCAAGTAGTCACTGACTGACTATTATTACCAGAGTCATTACCGCCAAAATTCAATTTGCTGTAATTTAACTTTGGTTCTAAGTTAAATATTATTAATCTGACAATTACATTTGAGAAAAGTATTCAATAGGATAGAATGCCAAATTTGAAGTTTGATTTCCAATTAATAATAGAATTAGAACAGTTTAAAAATTGCAAAAATCAACAAAAAAGCGTCATTTTTCTTCTTCTCCTCCTATGCAGACACCTCTACAGGTTGCATCGTTTAACAGATATCGATGAAATTTGGAATATAGATGTAGCTGAATTTAATTGAGGTCCCCTGAAAATTTGATCATAATCGGGTCAAAACAAAGGGGAGAAAGGGGGATCAGATTTCGATAAATGCCTTTACATATCGCAATGCTTAACCGATTTTGATCAAATTCAGAATATAGGCATAGCGTAGTTCATTTAAAATTATCTAAAAATTTTGGCCCAATTGGGTAAAATTAAAAGGTGCAGAAGACGATGATTTTCTTCTCTATAGGTCACATCGTTTGACCGATTTTGAAGAAATCTGGGATGTTAATGTGATTTATGTTAATTAAGCCTTTCTAAAGAAGTGCAGTTCAATAGGACCAAAATGAATAAAGTAGAAAGCCTGTTTATCACTAATTCTTTTACTTCTCGTCTCATTCAATCAATATTGATGAAATTTGGGAAGTAGGTATTCCTTAGATTACTTGAGATCCTTTAATGTTACAATAATTCAACTCGATATAAATGTTTTTCTAATTAAATAACTATCATCTAAAAAATAAATGATATCCTATCAAAAACATCTCATATGTAAAAAAATAAGCCAAATACAGTATTACTGATACAGGATATTTGTGAAAATTTAGATGCGGTTATTTTGGTTGATGTTATCATATTTTCTTAAATTCGTCAAACAAGTAGTTGCATCTAAATTTGTTGCAATTTAGATGCAAATTGTTTTACGATTTAAGAATGTAAAATAACTGCATCTAAATTTTCACAAAATATCCTGCATCGGTAATACTGTACTTGACTTATTTTTTTACATATGAAGTGTTTTTGATGGGATTATATAGATACAAATCAATAAAGAAAAGTTACATTGATTAAAGAAATTTATTGTGAAAGTAATCTCAAAAAGTTTAAGGTAATAGAATTTAATGAACATTAATTAAATAAAGTAATAAGAATACTAAATAAAGTATAAATAAATTTTGTTATATAGATTAATGTGGAATAATATCTGTAAAAATCTATTTGTCAGAGCACTAGTGTGACCAATGAGAATTTGTCAAATTTAAAATGGGATTATAATCGGTAAATTAATGATGTGAATTCTTTTGTATAAGTCTGGTTTTAAATCTTAATTGTTAATTTGCATTTAAAAAACTTTTTACAGCATGGTAAAAGAACAGAACTGAAGAGGGCAATAAAAAGCCAAAATGCATATTTTTCTTAAAACCATGCAAATGTACTTATTATTATTTTATAAATACGTATTGTTTAAAAAAGGGTAAATTTAACTGAGTGTTGTCACTAAATGTTGCAATAAAACGGTGTTAAATAAATTGGAAAGATACAGAAATATCCAAAAAAACTATTGGCATCAAACATTGTTAGTAGGAGGTATCTGTGACTACTTATTTTCTGTTGTGTTGTTTATATATTGTTAAAAATATCAAAAAGATCTAAACAGAAATATCCAAAAAACTATTGGCATCAAACATTGTTAGTAGGAGGTATCTATGACTACTTATTTTCTGTTGTGTTGTTTATATATTGTTAAAAATATCAAAAAGATCTAATATTGAATTTTTTTTCATAATGCTATTCACTATAGAATGTTGTCACTTCTTTTCAACTACACTATATCATATATTCCGAAATCTAAAAAAAAAATTGTTGCAATAAAAATGGTGTTAAATAAATTGGAAAGATACTGAAATATCCAAAAAAACTAATGGTAAATTTAACATTGCCTATATAAATTATTTAATGTTTGATGGTTTATTGAATCATGATAATGCACCTTGATTGTGCATTGCACTATTTGATATCTTTCACAACACAAATAGTAAGTCATGACCCTATCCTGAAGGGCTTCTTCCTGTGAAAGTGAAGTTACAGATCCAGAATTTCAGATCAGGGATATGAAATTTTGTATTGATGGTTAACTTGATGATAAAGTTATTTTTATTATAATAATCATCATGCAAATTGTATATGATCATATTGAGATAATTATATTGTATCTCTTGCCTTGTAACTAAGCTAAATGTTCAGTAGATTATGTTTTAATTTTACCATAATAATTATGTAATAATTTGCATTGACTAAAATATGTTGTGAGGAGGTTAACTTGGACCTGTCCTATTTTTATTTTATTATGCACTCGATTAGGGATACTCAATTTATAGTAACATTTGCAACAGCACTTTTAACTTATAATGTCTGTCATAACCAAGAAGAAGAATTTTTGGGCCCATGACAAGTCTGTGGTCCGAGCCTACTTAAAAAAGTGCATCACTTTGGAGCTGCTGAGAGAAATTTTTGGGCCCATGACAAGTCTGTGGTCCGAGCCTACTTAAAAAAGTGCATCACTTTGGTTTAATTAGAAAAGCCATATGAAACATTAAGCATTTATTTACAAAAGGCAAACAATAAATTCAAAATTCCATACATTACATACTATGTTATATATAAAAAAAAGTTTATTTTGGTACGACTGCTTTAGATGCTTTGTCAGCAGTCTGCGAACTATCGGACACGTTATGTGACACTTCAGGCCCGATGGTCAGGCCACTTTAGATGATCTGTCAGCAGTCTGCGAACTATCGGACACGTTATGTGACACTTCAGGCCCGATGGTCAGGCCCTCTTCGATACCGGGCCTGTGACAAAAGTCATGGATGTCACCCCCTCTCAGCGGCCCTGATCATAACTGTTATTATAATGTGAAAATTAAAATTACAATACTGTACTGTATACTAAATAATAGAAGATGGTTTTTTAAATATTTTACGTGTCAAAATTTTTTAGATAAAGTCAAATTTATATAAATCAGATTTGTATAAGTAAATGAGTTTTTATATTATCAAGTCATGAAATAGGAATTTACTTTTAAACAGAACAAACAAGAACTTTATTATGAGCCATCTTTTATAAGATTTATTATTATTATTATTTATTAATTAATAAATTTGAGATTTTAAGTCCAATATCAAACAAATATGACTATGTCAATAACAAGTTGTATCAAATTTGAGTTATGAACAATTACGAGAATCAGCTGATAAGTTCTGGGCCTGACAATGAAAACAACATTTTTTTTTTTTTTTTTTTTTTTAAGTAATCTTTGATTCTTTTTTATTTTTTTTTGTTTTGTTTTATTTCTCAACATAATCACCAGAAAGGCTAATACATTTTTCATATCAGTGCTCCAATTTAGTTATACCATCTTTATAATGCGAGATGTTGAGTTCCTCAAAATAGCTATTTACAGCATCAATAACTGCCTCATTGCTCTCAAATCGTTGTCCACCAAGCCATTTTTTGAGGTTAAGAAACAGGTAGTAGTCACTGGGTGCTAAATCTAGTAAATAAGATGGATGGGGCAACAACTGATGAATGTGCTGGTGCATTGTCATGGTGAAACAAGATTTGTTTTTTTTGCTAGATGTGGTCATTTTTTTTTTACTTCATTGCTCAAACGCTGCAATAAATTTGCATAGTACTCACCAGATACTTTTACCCTTTTCAAGGTAATCAATAAAAATAATTCCTTTTGTATCCCAGAAAACACTCACTATAACACCTTGTTAGCTGACAAAACTGACTTTGCCTTCTTTGGAGTTGGTTCACCGACCACTGTCCACTGTTTTGACTGTTCTTTGCTTTCAGGAGTATAGTGATGAATCCAAGTCTCATCCATAGTTACAAAGTGACTCAAAAATTCATTGGGATTTCACTGTTAGAGCGCCAAATTCTCATTTGAAATGATTTTCCGCCTCAACTTTTGCTCAAGCATTAGCAAGCGCAGAACCCATCTTGCACAGAGCTTATGCATACCTAAAATATTATTTAAAATATAACCTACACGTTCTTGTGATATTTTTACAGCCTCTGCTATCTCAGACAACTTTAATCTGCAGTCTTCCAGTATGATTTTATGGATTTTTTCAATCATTTCAGGAGTTGTCACTTCCACGGGACATCCAGAGAGGGGCTCATCTTTCATGCTCATATGACCCATTTTAAATTCAGAAACCCACCTTTTCATCGTTGTATATGACGGAGAAGTGTCTTTTAGCATGTTGTCCACTTCCTTTTTGATTTCAGAAAGCATTAAATCTTTTATATAAAAGTATTTTATAAACACACATTTTCCAAATCTTCCATTTTCGTGAAAATCTCAATAACGTCTTGATCAAAATGCTGTCAGACAAATACTAACCAAGCTACTGACCTAAAATTGTATATATAAGCTAGTTAAGGATAGTACTATAGAATGCCAGCACAAAATTACATTAGTAGCACCATCTGTGTGTCAGGCCCGGGACTTATCAGCCGACCCTCGTATATTCTAAGTATTTAATAGCTATATTTGTTTATTTATTCTGTTAATAAATTATTATAATTTTTTTTGAAAAAATTTGAGAATCACAGAATTCCTTACAATAATAAATCTTATAGAAAAGATCTAGTAATTATAATCATTACTTTGGTTTAATGTTTTTATTTATTTGTATTGTGACATTAGTGCCTTACTCTTTCAAAAAGAAAACCTATTATAATATCATATTGGTATTTGAAATATTTTGTCATGTCTTTTAGTATTCAGAAATTACTTATAGAGTCTGCCTCACTGTCTTCAGGAAATTGTTTATAATTCCAATATTGATGGAAAAATAAATATTGTTGTTTGATATAACCCCATTCTTGTCATTATGCTGCAGTTCCAATAAGAAGTTACTAACCAGCAGAGCTGAACTGGTACAATCCAGTCACTTAGTACTGAATTCACGTTAATATTGTAGTTAACCATCAAGGCGATCAATGGTGATCAGTGTACAGGTAGGCCTCGATTAGTGCGACTTCGAATAGTGCGAATTCGATTAGTGCGACTTAGCTTAGTACTGAATTCACGTTAATATTGTAGTTAACCATCAAGGTGATCAATGGTGATCAGTGTACAGGTAGGCCTCGATTAGTGCGACTTATAAAATTGATACCGTTTTTCGGTTAGCGCGAGAAAATATTCAATTAGTGCAAGTTGTAAACACAGACCAGTCTTACTAACAAAGCTCCTTTTATGATGTCAATTAACAAATTACCATTAATTTTCGTTAGTAAAAAGGGATGAGGAGCAGTCCAAGAACAGTCACTTAGCTTTGAAGGGATGAAACATCAGAAAGATGAACTTTTTTGCCATTAGCTATTATTTGCCTATTATATTGCTGTGCTACCGATATTATTTATTTTCTTTTGTTTATGATTTCCAGTTTTCTTTCATCAGTTAGACGTTACATTGTATGAGATTGTTTAGTAGTTAATTAGATTTAAGTTAGAACTTAAAAAAGACCTGAGCTCAGGCAGAACTCTGGATTGCAGAGTCGCTAACCGTTAGGCTTAGTTTATAATTATTGTTAGTGACATTCGTTCTAATCTGCGACTTTGCAATGTGACTAAACTTGTGTTATGGAATATAGTAATTCAGAAAGATTATTTTACACTGAACTTTCAAATTTTGCATTCAATTTTTTTAAATGTGTTATTTTCATTATAGATGTTATTGATGGTGACCTGAATAAAGAATTTGAAAAAAATTTTCCTTCATCTGTTTTTGATACAGAAAATACAACAGCCAGAATATTTTACACAGATCCTTTATGTTTTACTAGAAACTATTCAAATGCAGAAAAACATCAAATTGGATTAGAGACAATGAAAAACATCCCACAAAGAGAAGTACCTGAATGGAAAATTGTGGAGAACTCTCATGAAAAAGAGTTTTTAGAAACAGGTTCAATAATAATTATGCAATCATATTATTTTAGTTAAAAGTTTATAAAAATTTTTCATATGAATTTTTAGGACAGAAAATTGAAAATTTAATTGAAAATATCAGAATAGTAAGAGCAGAAATATCTAGAAATAAAAAACCAAGATTTTCAAAGTCATCAGATAATAATAAAGGTAAGAAAACCTATTAATTTAAGATTTTGATAAGAAATTTGAAAAATAAAACTGTAAATGATCGATCATATGAAGAGAAAAATTTATCATTATAAATATTATACAAACAAGTTTACTTTAGATTATGTGGAAATAATGTCATCAAGTTCTCTTACAATAATGAAAAGAATATTGTGTGTCACTTTCATTAACTTTATATTATATTATATAATCATTAATTTCTGAATGTTCAATACCTTCCATGATACAATTTCTATTTCTAGCACTTATGTAGGATAAGAAAAAATAAATATGTATATATACTAACAGTAATAAAGTTTTTTTATATCCTATCTAAGTGCTAGAAATAGAAATAGTTTTATATAATTATAAGTATATATGACTGCAGAATTTTTTTTAATAAACTGATCTTTGTCATTAACTCCATTTCCACCATTGCAGGAATTCTTGATGCCACAAAGTTTCTACATAATTTACAATTATTGCAGTGACCATTGTTTTCTTCCACTTTTATTTGAAATTAGGATCTCTTTTGATAAAGAAATAGCATAGGAGAAAAATATGATTTTTCTTTTATGTTTGTATACTCAAACCTGATCAATTTTACTCTCTAGTAGAATAATTAATATGGTAATTAATTGAGAACGCTAACAATTTGTTGTCACATAAGTTAATATATGTTGGTATGAAAATATATTCAGAATTTAAAATACACAAAATATAAATATTAATTCATATTAGAATAACTTTATAATTGAAAAAATATAATATATTTATACCATAACATTACTCCTTGACTTTAATGCATAGTTCCATCTGTTTTCAATGATAAAAAATAATATATGTACAGGTAGCCCCATCAGTCATCATTTTCTCATCATTATCTTGGGAAACTGCATATTTGTCATTTTTAAATGGATAAATTTACACGACTAATAAATATAGCTAAAAATCTTGAAGTAGAAAAATGAAATTCAACTTTTAATACTTTGACTACTATTGTTAAATTTTATAAAATCCAATCAAATAAATCAGAGGTTATAAAGTTATTAGTTATCTCAGAAGTTAGAATCTGTGCTATTTTTAATAGTTGTATGTAAAGAGTTAATTAAAATATATCATTGAGATCATATTCAATGGTGCGATCATCATGCTAAATTTCATAAAAGTTAAATGAATAGTTTATGATATATTTAAGTTCCCTGAAGTTTGAACATCTGCCATTTTTAAACAGTTACAGCTAAAGAGTTAATTGATGAACATCAAGGTTACTTTTAAAGTTAGATCGTCATCATCAAATTTCATGAAAATATACTAATTGGTTCAGAAATTATTAGTGGGTGACATATAAACTAGGTTTCTTTCCCAGGAACCCGGGATATTGTAAGATTTTCACACTTTTTGTATTCCTGGGAATTATAGTTGGTTCCCGGGAATTCACGGGAATTACCGTGCAGATATTCAATTGTATTTTATAAATTTTTCTATGATCAGGAAGACTGTACGAGAGTTATTTATCAAAGAATTTGATAACTGGCAATATGGAAAAGCATGTGGGCGTGGTTTACTAACAGAGTTGCACTCACATCTGATCACGGATTATACTTAATTGATCTGTGAGTGTGACACGTGTTGGCAACTTGGTTGGTTTGTTTGCTTCTTTTCCTTCTTATGAAGCCAGCATAAAATTTGCATTATTTTAAATTAAATTATTATTAAAATGCTAAACAGATAATTCAAAAAGTGATTGCAAGTTAAGAAATAGGTTCTAAATTAGTGTTCGAATTTTTGTATATTTTTGTAATTTTCACTTGACAAGAGGCATACTGATGAGGGACTGGATATGGTCCGAAAACGTTTTATGCTAATAAATTTATTACCTTGCTAACAGTGCTTTATGAGTTCTTCTTTGATTGCAAGTTACCTACTTAACTTGTGAAGAACAGAGCATAGGAAATTTGGAAGAGAAACCAATGATGTTGAATGTAAAATTAGAAAAAGCAATTGCTTTTTGAGTTTTTCTTTGATTGCAAGTTACCTACTTAACTTATGAAGAGAGCATAGGATATTTGGAAGAGAAACTAATGATGTTGAACGTAAAATTAGAAAAAGCAATCCACTCAAAGACAAAATCCTATGTTGTTCAACTAGCCTGAGTTCCTGCATTGAGCAAGTTGTGAAGCAAGAATTACAGTTATTCGACTCAACAGGAAATCGATCATCAAGTATTATAAAATTGGGCCAGGCTTGGAAAATAATTCCTCCATCATCAGTTGAAGCAGAAAGAACATTTTCTGCTATTGGTTTGTTTATTAACAAAGCTAAGAACTAGGCTGAGCAATAAGAGCATTGATTGCTGATGTTTCCTCAAATCACACTTTAAGAATGAGTGATGAATATTTTATTTGTATTTTGTAGTTCGAATTGTAAATTAGTCATATATAAAGGAATATAAATTTTGGAATTTATTAATATCCTTCTTTTGT